>JAXGFM010000007.1:14825000-15002500 GCA_039880935.1 Streptanthus diversifolius | reverse complement strand
AGTTATCGAATAATAGTGATTTAAGCTCGAGGATGAAAGATATATGATACCCTCTAGCTTTATAATTCTGAATACTCTCATTCATGAATTTCTAAGGATTTTCAATTGTCTAACTCTTCGTTTTAATTATTATTTTTTTTGCTTTCATTTTAGTAACAAAAATCCACTTTTATTGTGTGCTTGTTTAATTCTTTTAAACGAAACCTAAAATGTAACATTTCAATTTATGTGGATTTGATCCTGATTGAGAGGTATTTTCTGTTAGATTAAGAAGTTTATGGCTCAATATAGTGGTTGTGAATTTTGGTGCAAAGGCATTTGTGATATTGATTTTTCCCCTAAAGGTAATGTAATATTTCTTCTTGATATTTGATATAGTTGGATTTATTTTGTTCAAAAGATATTCAGACTTACAGGTTCAAGATTTATTTCGGGGAGAAGCTTATTGAATTGATGATTTGGTAGAATTTAGGGGATTTAAGATTTGGTGGATTTAGAAAATTTTGGTAAGGATTAAAATTTGTGGTTTGGATAAAATTTTGATAATTTTGGTGATGAATTAAATTCGCGATTTTGGTTAATTTATAAAAAATAAAATTTAGTGGTAATTTGGTGAGATATATATATATATATATATTTAAAAAATTCTAATGTGCAAATTAACAATGAGCATAGATAAATCTACCATTTTTTGTTAATAAATTTGATTTCTAATAAATAATTTATTTTTTATGCAAAATTTTTATTTTTTTAAAAAAAAAATTGAAACTAAAATGAAAAAGAAGAAAAAAATTACCAATGATATTTTTATTCATTAACTTTCAACCATAAATTATCTCTCAAATTTTTTGAAATATTATTTGATAGATTTTATGGATGAAATTCTTATTTACAGAAATTTGAAAAAATTTGTATAAATATTCAATTCAATAAATTTTAGATTTAGATTTTTTTTTTACAAATACTATATCTAATAAGTCTAAATTTAGAATTTTTTTCAACATTACCGTCCTTAGCTAGCGACATTCTCAACTCGTGACATCTTTCAAAATTCTTTACTATAGACATTGTTCTCCTCTTCAACTCATATCTTTGATCATCAAGTTTTAGAATTTAAGATTGAGTTATGTGCAACTGAAAAAAGATCAAATTGAGAGAGCTTACAATGTCTTTGGGATCAAACTGAGAGAGATTTCACAATTGATTTTCAATTCGTCAGTATGATTTGTAATAAAAAATTCTCATTCTATAAGTATTATCCTTCTTTGAGTTTTTGATTTTGACAAACAAAATTAAATTCTTATTAAATCTCAATTGATCGATACAATTTACAATAAAAAATTCTTAATCCTTAGCTGTAGGTTTTTGATTTGAACAAACATTCTTTTAGCTTTCAGTTTTGTTTGAAAAAATTTCATGAAAAATTGTTTGCCTTTCTTTGATAGGTTTTATTGTGTTGGTCAAACATGTTAGAAATCTACCGTGTTTGTGGTGAGTGGCTTATCAATGAAAAGTTGGAGTGGGATTTTTTATTGGTGACAATCAAAAGGTCTTCTATTTTAGATATTGATGAAGATTTGAAATACAAGGATTTAACCCAGTGTTGTTGAAGATTTTGGCATTCAAGGCAGAAAATTTACATTCAGTTATGGACTTTCATTGAGAATAAAATTGTTGGTTGAAGATTCTTCACCATCTTATATAGGTAATGATAGGTAATTAAGAAGTTTCATCAACAAAATAAAAGGAGATCCCAAGATCATTCGCTTTTGTGTAACTGTAACAAGCTTGTTTCTCTTGAGAATGTTGGCAGCAACAAATTGCTAAAGGTTGAAGACAAAAAACAACAGGTAAATCTTCTTACAAAAAAATTTATAGTTTTTTTAACGATTCATGATAGTCTTTCTGAATATGTTATAATGCTTCATGAATATATAATAATGCTTCTTGAATATATAACAATGCTTTTTGAATATATAACAATGCTTCTTTAACTTATCAAAATTTCTTGTTTCTTGACGATTTATGATATTGATGATAGTCTTCCTGAATATGCAATAATGTTTCCTGAACGTCATAAAATTTATTGTTTCCTGACGTTTCAGGAAAACTTTCTTAAATATGTAATAATGCTTCATGAACTTACTGAAATTTCTTGTTTCATGATGTTTCATAATAGTCTCAATCATTACTTTCTCTTCGTCATTATCAGATATGTTCTTGATTACTGCAACTGGAAACCATGAGTGACAAAAAAAATTATATGGCACAGTTACATCCACAGCGGCTCCAGCTTCTAAATGAGTTGCAATCTCTGATGTTTTTTGGTTTGAGATGATAGAGGAGAACAGACACTATCCACCATTCATCAACATGATCTTCAACTGTCAGAGGATGTGTACTAAGCTGCAACAGGTTTGGCTAAGTGAGAGGTTGTGTAGTTGTCCGAGTGAGCGGTTGTGTGGTAGTTTGAGTGAGAAGTTGTGTAGTAATCTGAATGAGAGGTTGTGTAGTAGTATGAGACTGTCTGAATTAAAGTATGGATTGCAGCCACTACCGTATCAACCTAAATGAGAAATCAATTAAAGAACTAACATTTTTGAAAGGAATTTAACCTTCACAATACAAATAATTACATATCTATCAGAATATATTCATAATTATTCTGATGTTGTTGTGAAAGAGGAGACGAAAGGGTGATATCCACATGCTCAGTATTAACCTTTCTAAACTAGTGTGGAATGTTAAAAAAATAGATCTTTTTAAAGAATTTTAGAAAGCTTTCCTAAATTTGTGAGAATGCTTCATGAACATAAAGAAAACTATCCATAATTGGATTTTTGGATAAAACTCTTAATGTTTAGTAAATTCTTTTTAATATACTAATAATACTAGTAATTTACAAAGAAAAATGTAAAAACTTAATATTTTAAAAGTTTGAAAATCTTTGTGAACTAGTGAAAAAAAAAAATCTTATGAATAAAGTTTTATGGACAAAAAATTACAGAACTTCCACTTAAACTCATATACGTATTGTCATCTTTCTATTTCGCTAACAAATACAAGTATCTAACATAACAATTAAAACTTATTAGTTACACACAAAAAACAATTAGGACATTTCATTAATCTAATATATATTTCATTAATCTAATATAGTGGTTGATACTACTGTTTAGGACAGTGGTTAAATTAACTTGAATAACTATACGCCTCGGTTTTGTTTAAAATATTTTTTTGAATAACTAGTATTCTGTCTTTACGAAACTAAACAACTTATGGATTATTATTAGACTGTGTAGTAACGGTTTGGCATTCACATGATTAACTCATACTTGTCTTTTTGTTGGATTAGGTGTCTTAGTTATGCTAAGAACTTAATTATTTATACTTGCACCACTAAGAAATAGATTAAAATCAGTTGTAATGTATTTTTAATTTACGTAACAAATAAATGTACCAAAACTTTATTTTCCATTTTTGTGGGACATTTTAAAAAATTGGTTTTGTCCTCTATACTTTTCTACTATTGACAATAATATATGTTTTTGGCTTAGTCCAATGGTAATAACAATGATTATATTTGGCAATAGTCTTAATGCAATGTTATGTTTGGTGTTAAAATAATTTGGTTTTGAGTGTCTAAAAGGCGAAACCAAGTTCTGTAATAATGCAAAATCAAAGGGTACTTTGGGGATAAGATGTCTTTAATTAATCGTTTTATAATACTAGTATTTGTTATAATTAAATGTTAAGTAATTAATTCAGACTAAATCCCAGAGAAGGTGGAAGAGAGGAGGGAGGCACGAAAAGGGGGAAAACAAAAAAAGAGAAACGAAACAATAATACTCAAAAAATATTCGGGGAGAATTTTTTTTTTTTTTTTTTACTTTTTTGCCAGAAACGCGTTTAGATTTGCACCTCCTCCTTGATTTTTTTTACTTCTTTTGCTCTTCTTTCTCCACCAAATCTTAGTGTCTTGAAGTTCTTTGCTCGGAGGTGTTGTTATATTTGAAGATTTCAGAAGTTCACTGCTCGTTTGATTCAATCTAGATCCAGAATCTGTATCTGAAGTCTCTGATCTACGAAACGAAATGGTAAGATCTCACTGTGTCTTTAATTGGTTCATTTTGATCAAATCCCGTTTAATTGGGGGAAATTAGTAATTTAGGGGTTTTGTTAGTTTGACTTGAGGCCAATATGGATTCTTGATTTAGTTTATTGTCATTTTTTTTGGGGGGGGGGTTAATATGGCGTTTTTTAAGAGTTTATAATTTCGGATCATGGCTTTGCGCTGAATTTTAGAGTCCTCCTCATCTGTAGATGATAGTCTTGTATGAATTTAGAGATTTGACTTCGACTACGACCCGTCTTTTTGAGTTTTGACGCTTGGTCTAAATCTTGTTGTTTGAATCTTCATAAGCTATATTGTTCATTACCACAATACATTGATTTTTCTTACATGTACGGTTTTGATCAGCCATTGGATATTAAATTTCATGTGATTTGGCTATATAGACTGAAATCAAAGATCAAAGGCAATCAGAAATGTAGTTGTTTAAGAAGTTTTGATTACCACAAAGGAGCTTGTGAGAGCTGAAGAAGTGTTTCTTTTGTTCCTCAAGCTTGATTTTAGTTCCTCCCACTCCAAATTCTAGATCTTTTATGGTATATTTGTGAAACCTCAGCTGCACTGTAATTTAAAAATCTTGTGAAGACATATAAGCTGAGACTCAAAAGCATGCGATGTTTTAGTTTTAGTTATCGTGCCCATTTGTGAGGAGTTCGTCGTAGTAAGTTGTATAAGTAGTCAAAATGACTTTAGCAGTGGTCGCTCACAATTCTTGAGAACTAAGCCTTTGACAACTTTTGTGTCTCCAGGCTGGTAACTTCAGTCCTTTAGTTGGGTCGTGTGTGTGGGTGGAGGACCGTGATGAAGCATGGATTGATGGTGAAGTTGTAGAGGTTAATGGTGAAGAGATCAAAGTCCTGTGCACTTCAGGGAAACATGTAAGCGTGCTTCTCATGTGAATTAGTAGCAAAAACAAACTTTTGTGAAAGCAGATTTTCTTACTTTTTAACTTTTGGAAAATTCAGGTTGTTACAAAAGCCTCTACTGTTTATCCAAAAGATACGGAAGCGCCAGCATCTGGGGTGGACGATATGACAAGACTTGCTTATTTGCATGAACCGGGAGTTCTACAGAATTTGCATTCAAGATATGATATAAATGAGATTTATGTGAGTGATTCCTATTGATTTTCCGAATATATATGTGCTCTACATATTTGTGGACTAAAAACTTTCATTTACTTATAGACTTATACAGGAAGCATACTGATTGCCGTTAATCCGTTTAGAAGACTTCCCCATCTTTATAGTAGCCATATGATGGCTCAGTATAAAGGAGCTGCCTTAGGGGAGCTGAGTCCACATCCATTCGCCGTCGCAGATGCTGCATATAGGTAAATCATACACATTGGTAAAACATTTTCTTTTTATATATATTTGTTGTTGCTGTTGATCCTTATATATAATTTTGCGTGTTTTCTCGTCTCGTTTTAATGCAGACAGATGATTAATGACGGAGTAAGTCAGTCTATTCTGGTTAGTGGAGAAAGTGGCGCTGGTAAAACCGAAAGCACAAAGTTGCTTATGAGATATCTTGCTTACATGGGAGGGAGAGCTGCTGCTGAGGGAAGAAGTGTTGAACAGAAAGTTCTGGAGGTGAAACAAAGCATTATATATATTTTCGTTCAGTCAAATCCTTTTTTAGAAGAGTGAACAAATTACTAAAACTTCAGAGGATGATCAAATCTTCATTTTCAGCTGAGTTTGCTTTTCATGAGCAACTAAAACTTCAGAAAAGTAGTGCTAGTAGTCACCCACATTAACGCAAACTGAATAGCAAGTAGCTACGTGCTCAGTTACTTATGCAAATGATGTCGATCTTCCTTTTTTCTTTTGCTTTGGTCTATTGCTTACAAGCTTCTTAATTGTGTCTTTTATTCAGTCTAATCCTGTGTTAGAAGCATTTGGAAATGCGAAGACTGTCAGGAACAATAATTCCAGGTAACCACGTTTTCTCGTACTTTATCGCATTCTTTTATCTATACTAGTGATGTTTTTCTTAAAAACTTATAAACCTCACCACTTTGTGTGTTTGTTCACCTGTTTATTTGTGTATTTTATAGTCGTTTTGGTAAGTTCGTGGAGATTCAGTTTGACGAAAAGGGAAGGATATCAGGAGCTGCCATAAGAACTTATTTGTTGGAAAGATCACGTGTTTGTCAGGTCTCTGATCCTGAAAGAAACTATCACTGTTTCTACATGCTTTGTGCTGCTCCAAAAGAAGTAAGTTTTGTAATTCCCTTAGGACAATGTAACACCGAAGTCCTTGCTGATACATTTCTACTATCTGAGCTTGTTTGGCATACTAATGCACATCCTATTTTCTGATATGATCTTTTCTACTATCAGGATGTGCAGAGATACAAGCTGGGTGAACCAAATACATACCACTATCTCAATCAATCTAAATGTCTAGAGTTGGATAGCATAAATGATGCGGAGGAATATCATGCGACAAGACGGGCTATGGATGTCGTCGGGATCAGTACCGAGGAGCAGGTAGTCATTGCAGAACTCCATCAGTTAGATTTTAGTTAAAGCTGCTAAATTGTCTCTGTATACATATTCTATACTTTACTGATATCTCGTTTCAGGATGCGATTTTTAGCGTTGTGGCTGCCATTCTCCATCTCGGGAATGTCGAGTTTGCGAAGGGAGCAGAGATTGATTCATCTATTCCCAAAGATGAAAAATCCGTGTTTCATCTGAAAACTGCAGCTGAGCTTCTCAGGTAAATGCCTTAACTAATAGAGCGAAAATGTTGGTTTTGTTTTCTGTTTGTGGAGTGAAGTAGGTTTCCTTATGCATATTGTCTTTTTCCAGTTGCGATGAAAAGGCACTTGAGGATTCACTATGCAAGCGTATCATGGTAACTCGTGATGAAACCATCACAAAAACTCTTGATCCAGAAGCTGCTACTCTTAGTAGAGATGCTTTGGCTAAAGTCATGTACTCACGGTTGTTTGACTGGTGGGTTTCTCGATTCTACCATGATGAAGATATTCATAGCTGCTTGTCCTTATTCGAAGAAATAAGCTTCAAAGGTGCTTTGCCATCATTGTTCTACGATACTAATAATTTATGGTCTTTGCAGGCTTGTTGACAAGATTAATAGCTCAATTGGTCAAGATACTCACTCCAAGTACTTGATTGGCGTTCTTGATATTTATGGATTCGAGAGTTTCAAGACAAACAGGTGGTTAACTGGTATGCTTATTGTTTTCGTGACTGGTTAGATGCGTTTCTTTAATAAAGTGGATCTGATACTTCACCATAATATATGGGTCTGATCAGTTTCATAGCCAGATTAGTGCTTGTTTCTAACATGGACAGTTGAGAATTTTTACTGCCTATCAATTTGTGAGCTTGTGAGGTTGTCCGACTAACGTTGTTTTCTAAGGAGAGTACTGTTATATGTATATACATTATTAACTTCATTGTGCGACTGTTAAATAATTATTCATGACTGTTTCTTGTTGTTCTTTGGCCTAATACTTACAATTGCAAGCTATATTGCAGTTTCGAGCAATTTTGCATCAATTTGACCAATGAAAAACTTCAGCAGCATTTTAATCAGGTTTGATCAGAACAATCTCTTTTACTTTTCGACTATTGGCCTTTTTATACATTTTGCAAGCCCATGGATCTGAGGTGTGTAACTTCTCTCCGTGCAGCATGTCTTTAAAATGGAGCAAGAGGAATATAAGAAGGAGGAGATCAACTGGAGTTATATCGAATTCGTAGACAATCAAGATATCTTAGACCTAATAGAAAAGGTGTCTGTTTGATGATACTCTTCTGTATATTTATGTTCACTGTTCATTGTAGCTTTTAGCTTACTCATAAAAGTTTGACGATACTCCTAAAGCAACGAAGTAATCGCATCTTATTCTCTTGGGTTTTGCTCTGGACGATATATTTTTCTCATGTTGAGTTTTCTTTCCCATAGTCAATATTTGTGATCTCCTTTCATCGATTGCTCATGCTTGGTGTTTGTTTCCTTTTGTCTTTGTGTTCTATAGAAACCTGGAGGTATCATTGCTCTGCTAGATGAAGCTTGGTGAGTATGAAACCCAAACTGTTGATTCTGAACCCTTTCTTCTATGCCTATTATTTCCTTTGCTATCAGACTTCACAAATTTGGTTTTGTTTTGAGCAATATACCTGAAGTGAGACTTTTGCCATGCAGCATGTTTCCAAGGTCAACGCATGAAACATTTGCGCAAAAGCTCTATCAGACATTCAAAAACCACAAGCGCTTCACCAAGCCAAAATTAGCTCGTAGCGACTTCACAATTTGTCATTACGCTGGTGATGTGAGCAGCCGTTGCTTTCATTGGTTCACATGATTGTGAAAAACTTTATAAGAAATAGCAGTAATTGTTCTGTAGTAATATGGTCTAACAACCATCGGGTTAATGTTCCAGGTCACTTATCAGACAGAACTTTTCCTCGACAAGAACAAAGATTACGTTATTGCTGAGCATCAAGCATTGTTAAATTCTTCTAGTTGTTCCTTTGTAGCAAGTTTGTTCCCACCAATGTCTGATGATTCCAAACAATCAAAGTTCTCGTCTATAGGTACCCGTTTCAAGGTGAGTCTGAGTTTGGTTTCCAATTTCGACTTAACATGTTATATCAAAAAGTTTTGGTCAGTTAATTCCCTTTTGTGCTTCTTTTTAGCAACAATTGGTATCGTTACTCGAGATTCTCAATACCACGGAGCCACACTATATTCGCTGTATCAAACCAAATAACCTTCTGAAGCCTGGAATCTTTGAGAACGAAAACATTTTACAGCAATTACGTTGTGGGGTGCGGATGACATTATCTGTCGATTTGTGTTCAGTTTCTCGTGAAAAATTTCTATTTCTGAAAGAAGTATATTGTTTGGGATCATGACTTCAGGGAGTGATGGAAGCAATCAGGATTAGTTGTGCTGGCTATCCTACCAGGAAACATTTTGATGAATTTTTGGACAGATTTGGTATTCTTGCTCCAGAAGTTTTGGTAAAGAAGTAAGATTGTTCCCCTCTCTTAGCATTTTCTTTGCTGAGTGATTATGCCAATTGACATGTCTTAACGTATTTCTCTTACAATAGCTCTGATGACCCTGCTGCTTGCAAGAAGCTTCTGGAAAAAGTGGGACTCGAAGGTTATCAGGTAATTGCCTCATCAAAGCATTGCCACTACCGCTTGTGTGATGAGTTGCATTGATAGTGGAAATTGACAATTACTTTTGTAGATTGGCAAGACAAAGGTTTTTCTGAGGGCTGGACAAATGGCAGACTTGGATACCCGAAGGACTGAGGTCTTGGGAAGATCAGCAAGCATTATCCAGAGAAGAGTTCGGTCTTATCTTGCTAAGAAGAGTTTCATCCTTCTGCGTAATTCTGCTAAGCAAATACAGTCAGTTTGCAGAGGTATTTTAAACATTCTACTGAAAGATGTCTATGTAGCCCAACTAGACTAGGTGATTGGATCATTCTTTGTCTTCGGTTTTCATTTAGTTTCTGGATTAACTGAGAAACCTATGTGTCCCATTGTTTGTCAGGTTATCTCGCTAGAAGTGTATATGAAGGCATGCGCAGGGAAGCTGCTGCTTTGAAAATACAGAGAGACTTGCGTATGTTTCTGGCTAGGAAGTTTTACACAGAGCTATTTTCTGCTGCTGTTTCGGTGCAAGCTGGTATGCGTGGTATGGTTGCCCGTAACGAACTATGTTTCAGAAGGCAGAAAAAAGCAGCAAAAATAATTCAGGTACAGATATATCAAAATTGCACAAGTGTGGTACTATTAGAAGTTCAACTGCTCAGAGAACCAATTAACATAACGAGATTCGAGACCTTCTAAGAAATCATGAATAACAATGAAACAGCTGTTTCTGGTCATATTTTGATCGTGGTAATGCTCATTGTTATTATAGACTTCGTGCCGTGGATACTTGGCCCGGCTGCATTACAGAAAACTAAAGAAAGCAGCTATCACGACACAATGTGCATGGAGATCAAAAATTGCTCGTGGAGAACTTCGGAAGCTTAAGATGGTGAGATGAGGTTTCTTTCTTTGTCTAGTTTTGTTCCATGGTCTCTTGTTTCAGGGGCTCACTTGTGAAGATATTGCTTTGCATGAAATTAACATAATTTCTTTAACTCGTTCTATACATAGGCTGCTCGAGAAACTGGAGCACTTCAAGAAGCCAAGAACAAGCTAGAGAAGCAAGTTGAAGACCTGACCTGGAGATTGCAGTTAGAAAAACGGATAAGGGTTAGATTGCTGTTTGAATAACCACATTTTTTTCCTAGAGAATTTGACCTTTCGTTTTAGAAAATTTGATGAGAGTTTTTATCCTCCTTCAACGCTGCAGACTGACCTGGAAGAGGCGAAGAAACAAGAAAGTGCAAAAGCGCAGTCTTCTTTGGAGAAATTGGAACTTAGGTGCAAGGAAACTGAGGCATTGCTTATTAAAGAGCGTGAATCTGCCAAGAAAGTTGCCGAGATTGCTCCGATTATTAAAGAGGTTCCTGTGATTGATCATGAACTAATGGAGAAGATCACAAATGAAAATGAAAAGCTGAAGGTTTGTGAGAATTTCTGAACTTGTACCTTATTTACTGGAGAAGAGCAAGTATATGCAATATTTGAGAATCCTAACTTTACATACAAAATGAAACTATATGCAAAAACAATGTTTCTTCTTCTTTTTTTTTTCTTCTGAATTGCTTGTCTAATACAGGGGATGGTGAGTTCACTAGAAATGAAAATCGATGAGACAGAGAAAAAACTTCAAGAGACAACCAAGATTAGCCAGGATAGACTTAAGCAAGCATTGGAGGCTGAATCTAAGCTAGTGAAGTTGACGACTGCAATGCAGAGGTACACTTTGCAGTAGACTTACCTTCCGGAGTGGCATTGTCGAGAGCTCTCGCGGTGATTGCTTACTTGTCGTATGTAAAATGTCTTGACGTTTCATCTGCAGGCTTGAAGAGAAAATCTTAGACATGGAAGCTGAGAAAAAAGTTATGCGTCAGCAAACAATTGTGAGCACTCCTGTGAGTACTCTAGGACATCCTCCAACTGCACCTATTAAGGTAGAAAGCCTCTCTGCAACTCTAAAATATGCTCTTTGAGCTGGCCTTCTTACTGGCAAGCAGATGCTAACTTTTTCCTCATTCTGTTTGTAGAATTTGGAAAATGGCCACCAAATAAACTTGGAAAGCGAGTTCAATGTATAGTTCTGCCAACCAGCTGTATGTTATTTGTTTGCAGTTTTCCATTAGTTTTATTAATCTGTAAAGTCTACCTTTTTAGGAAGCCGAGTTTACAACACCAATTAATGGCAACGCTGGGAAATCTGATGCAGCACGTCAAATTGTATGTTGACCAATGACGTCACAGTAATTCCTCATACAGCTGTTAGTGACTAGTTCTGCTAACTTGATCTGTACTGTCACTGCAGATGAATGTCGATGCTCTCATTGACTGTGTAAAAGACAATATTGGTTTCAGTAATGGGAAACCCGTGGCTGCATTTACAATATACAAGTGTCTACTTCACTGGAAATGTTTCGAATCTGAGAAGACCAATGTGTTTGATCGTCTGATTCAGATGATTGGTTCCGCGATTGAGGTAATTGGGAATGTATTTCGTGGCATTGGGTCAATGTAGGATTACACAAATGATTGGGATATTGGACTGTACAAATTCCAAAATTTCTTGAAATACGTCGTGAGAACTTTGTGTGTAGCGGTTATGTGATTTGCAAATCTGAGATATGGATTGTGCAAGATGCGTGATCTAGATTAACTAAACTAGGAAGTTTCAACCGTTCTGCTGATATTTTCAGAATGAAGATGACAATAGTCACTTGGCGTATTGGCTGACAAGCACATCGGCGCTACTATTTTTGCTTCAAAAAAGTCTTAAAACCGGTGGCAGCGGAGCAACACAAAGCAAGAAGCCACCTGCGTCAACTTCTTTGTTTGGAAGGATGGCCATGGTTAATATTAAACTTTGTTGAGTTAATATGACTTTTCGGTTACTGTCAATATCATTAGTCTTAACTATCCTCTCTGTCTTGTTCACCAGAGCTTCCGCTCATCACCCGCTTCAGGCAACCTCGCTGCTGCAGCTGAAGCTGCTGCTCTCGCAGTGATCCGTCCAGTGGAGGCGAAGTACCCGGCTCTGCTTTTCAAGCAACAGCTTGCAGCCTATGTTGAGAAAATGTTTGGGATGGTTAGGGATAACTTGAAGAAAGAGTTATCGACTTTACTTTCTCTATGCATTCAGGTTTTGTGCTGGCTTTCTTTGTATCGTAATGTTGTGAGTATTATGTTATTTGCACTTTGACGATAATTTTTGTTTGTTTAAATGAGAACTTCAGGCGCCGAGAACTTCTAAAGGAGGGATGCTAAGATCTGGTAGGTCATTCGGAAAAGATTCTCCTGCAATCCACTGGCAAAGCATTATCGATGGTCTCAATTCGCTTCTTGTCACATTGAAAGAAAATAATGTAAGGAAAATTGTAATATTTCCATTAGCATCGTACTGTGCGTGTCCGTACTCCAATACTTCAATTCTCATATGTTACATGAAATATCCAGGTTCCTTTAGTACTCATCCAGAAGATATACTCTCAAACTTTCTCTTTCATCAACGTACAACTTTTCAACAGGTAAGTTAAATTCTTGTTCACGTGATGTAAAACTGTGCACTTTGTCTTACTGACACGGCATCTCGGCTTTGTCTTACAGCCTTATTCTGCGAAAAGAGTGCTGTACATTTAGCAACGGAGAATTTGTAAAATCCGGGCTTGCAGAGCTAGAGCTATGGTGTTGCCAAGCCAAAGAAGTAAAAAATACTTATATTTCAAAAAAACTTATATTTCATATTGTTCTATCGATTTCATTTTATTGTCTGTGATTTGCAGTATGCTGGACCGTCTTGGGAAGAACTGAAACACATCAGACAAGCCGTTGGATTCCTTGTATGTTATACTTCGTACCAACTTATGTCGGTCCATACGGATCAGTGTAGTTTTTTTTCTTGATACGCATCAGTCCCTTTAAACTACAATAACGTTACTTTCTTCTACTTTTACGCCTCCAGGTTATCCACCAGAAGTACAGAATCTCATATGATGAAATAGCACATGATCTTTGCCCGGTAAGGCTCTGTTTCCAGTTTCTAGAAACACACTTGGTGGTCATTCTTATTGCCTAACATTCTCTTCGTTATTTGCATCATTCCATCTGTTACAGGGCCTCAGCGTCCAGCAGCTTTACCGTATTTGCACATTATACTGGGACGATAGCTATAACACCCGAAGCGTCTCACAAGAAGTACTCGAAACATTTTTTTTTGAATAAAGATATTAAGTTTCTTGTTCAATTTGGAACCTTTGTTGATGCTGAACAATATTTTAAATATCTTGCAGGTTATATCGAGTATGCGGGCTCTCATGACAGAGGAATCCAATGATGCAGACAGTGATTCCTTTTTGCTGGATGATGATTCCAGGTAAGACTCTGCTTTGATAACCAAGGCCTGATTTAATGTTTTTCAGGTTTAGGGTTTAAAAATCTTCCAAGATCCATCCTTAACGTCAAATTAATCTTTATAAAAGTTTTAATGCGGTACAACTAACTGTTTTTTTCGATAAATTTGTGGTACTATTTTTTTGCAGCATCCCTTTCTCAATCGATGATATTTCAAGTTCGATGCAAGAGAAGGACTTTGTAGGAATCAAACCAGCAGAAGAACTTCTTGAAAACCCGGCTTTTGTATTCTTGCACTAAGAAGTTCCTGAAAGTTGAGAAGCTCAGATTCTAAAAGCTCTTCCTGTGTTTTCTTTAGTCTTGAGGTGGGAGAGGAGGGGCCTTCCTGAACCAAGAGGAAAGAAGATGGGTAAAAGTGTAAATTTCTCTTTGTTGTGGGGCTGTTTTGAAAGTATTACCTCTGTAATTCTCAACTATTCATTCATTTATTATTTTTGAGCTCAGATTTTTTTTTATCATTTTTTTGTAAGTTTTAGACCGACGATTATATGTTGCAAAGTTTACGATCCCTTTGTTGTTTTGTTGTACAAAGTTTTAAGAACAGTACATGCTCTATTATACGACTTATTTAGTTGGTATTGTTATAAACATTAAACGCTTCGTGTAGCCTTTTTTCTTCTCAAATTATTGTTACATTTTTTTGGTATGATTTTTTTGACATTATAGTCCGAAGAAATAAGCGTGGAAAGACAATAAACACGCGACAAGATGAAGCAAAAGCACTGAATCCTCAGAATACTTCCTAGTGAGAAAGAGGAAGCCTACACACATCAAAAAGCTACGGCCATACTAGTAGCGTCAAACCAAAATCTAAATCGAAGAGAGAACTTATTGAAGCACCAAACCTTACATAGCACGTACAGCACGGCGAATGTATAAACCGGCTGGACTGAAGAACCGAGACTCATGGAGACAGAACACAAAAAAAAGCTAACCCCAACCACTATTCTCAAGTGAGCAAAGCCTAGCAGAATGAGACTATAAACCACAAGAAGAGCTCGGAGAACCAGCAAATCGAGACCGGCGAAGCGAGCATTGACAAAAGACCTTAAACAACACATCCCCAACCGGCTGAAAGCGGATCCAAATATACAGCCATCTGCAAACAAAACCCATTAAATAGGAAATTGAAATAAACAAGTAAAAAATAGGATCCTTCCTGCAGCAGCGGTGATGCAAAGAAAGGGCAGTAGAGAAAGCAAAGTATGGAGGCTTTTTGTTGGAACGATTGTCCCTTAATCACATTCTTCTTTAAATGGAGCATATTAGATCAGTGATTTGAGATGATTTCATTTTTTTCTTCAAATGTTTTCTTATTAGATTTATCATTTGTAAAAATTATATGAAATCCAAAGTTGTTGGATTAGTCATTTGTTTAGTTCTTTATAATTTCAGTTTATTGGAAATATGATTTCATCCGTAAAATATATCAAAAATAATTTGAAAGAATTTAAGAGATGTCATTAAAAATCAATTTAATATCATCTCTTATGATGATATTTAAATTTTTTTTTTTATAAATAAAGATTCTTTGAAGTATTTAGTTTCAATCTTCGAAACTAAAAAGAAGAAAAAAAAATCAAAACCTTTGAAAAGAGAAAAATAAAAATATTCATTAAAATTTAAAATATTTTCAATATCATCTTACCCATCTCTATAAAAATCAATGCTTGATAAAAATTTTTAAAGATGAATAGTTTTATGAGAAAAATAAAATATAAATGTGTCTATAAATTTCTCAAATGATGGATGATAGTGACAATGATAAAGATAAAAAACTAGATGAACACGTTATTTTATATCTGTTAAATATAAACAAAAACAAAAAATTATAAAAGTTATGATTTTTTTTGTCAACAAATAAAGAATCTATACCAATTTAAATAACCAAACTAGAGATACAAAATCTACATAAACAATATATGACGTTTGTATCCTAGCAAATCATATTAGCTTATCCGCCTTTGTAATATTTATTTATAGAATTAAGATGAAAGCAAAAGTAGTGAAATACATTTTACATCTCTAATTTTTTTTTATATTGATTGCTGAGAAACAGGTCATTCTAATTGTTGAGATACCATTTCACTATCTTAGCACAGTCTATTATAAAATTTATTTATGTTTATTAAATACAATCATACATTTATAGTTTAAATATATTAAAAATATGATTAAAATGTGAAAGTTGTGATTAAAAAATATAATGTGAAAATGGGTTTTTTACCATTTTAAATGTTTTTATATATGTTTATATATTCATTAAAAATAATCAAAATAGTTTTTTTTTAAATGGAATTTTTTTAGCATTTCAAATAATTTTAAAAAAACTAAAAAATTTCTATAATATCCTAAAAAAATTTCAAATTACCTTAAATTTATAATAATAATAATATTACAGCTCAAATCTCAAATCTATTAATTTTTTTCTTAAATTCAACTTCTCTTAAATTCTTAATTCAATAAGTTTCTAAATGTTTTAAAGTGCTTCGATTAAAAAACGATTGAGTGTGATGACATGTTAGTATGGTGACTATTAACTTTGACTGACCATTCAATTTAAGAATCTTGAATTTGACCAGTTACAAACATTAACCATCCTTAACGGTCCAATATTCCCTATTACATTATTTTTCAATTTTCATGTAACCGGATTGTTATAATCTAATTATTATCATTGTTTTAAAATCGGAATTCCATGTGCCTCATGTGTTTTCTGCTTCTCTTGTAATTCCATATTGGTAAACTAATAAGACTAATTATTTCTTGGTGAAGTAATTGATCAACTGATAGAGAACATTTTATTCTTGCTAAATCTTTGATTAATTACCAAATCCATTTATTCGCAACATGTAGTCAAAATAAGCATCTTCTATTCAAATATGTTTTGTCATGTTCTCAAAGATTATGATTCCCTCTCCAATTAAAATAATAAATGAGTAATTTTGAATTTTCATATTTTCTAAAAAGTAGGTAGTTACATAAATGGAATTATAATTACTCTCAAAAATGTATATGTAGGCATATTTATATTTTTCATTAAGCCTGATCATTTACCTTAAATTCTGATATAAAATAGATACATATATATATATATATGCCTTTATGTCTCAGTACAGATAGTTATGTATGTACATATAATATAATTAAGAAACAAGTTTGACTTTCTTCTTGAGGGAATCTAAGTAGTAGTTTAAGAAAAATTTAAGTTAGATCATGGCACATGCATGATCTTGTTCTCGATTGTTTAATCTGAATTAAATGTAAAAAATATGTATAAAATTCTTAAATCTATCAGCATAAGTTTTATTTGGGATTACAAAATAAAGTATTTTAAGTTAAAGATAGAGTAATCTGACCAAAACTTTGGAGGTTTTCAACGACTCTGGTCAAATGACCGATGCCCGACGCGTGTCACCTATCTCCTTAAATAATTCTGTTGATATTCATATATTAACCCTTTTTTGCTAACTATTGACCAATTTTTTGCATGCACATTACTTACTACGTGGAGGAATACATGTGCATGCATGTAGATGAAACCGCCACGTATAAAAATTTCAGATTTTCTTAATAATTGGTGCCCATAATGTAATTTTCTTCATCAAACAGTTATTCAAATTTCAAATTATCATTTAAAAACTTATATTCTGAGACTCATCAATTAGAGATTATTTTTTATTATTTTAGTCGAATAAATTTAATATCTTTTTAAAGTTTAAGTTTGAACTTCAGATATATGTTATAAATTTCAGAAATGATTATTATTATATTATATTATATCATATGATTCCAACTAATTAAGAATAATTTTCAATAAAAAGTAGTGGTGGAGTTAGAATTTATTTTAATTGATATTAATATCATAAATTTAGTATAGACAGCTTGTTCTCACAATTGTATAAAGCATATTTAAATTTTAATTGGATATTTACTTAATTTAAAAATTTTAATATGCACTGTTTAATTGAAATATTTGAATATGTATTGATTTTGTATCAAAATAATGTATTGATATGCAATAAAATATCTCTAAAGATTCATTAATATTTAATAAAATATAAAAGATAAATCATGTAACAGTTAGTCTCTAGAAATTCATGATATTTTATTTACAATTTGAAAAATCTATTTAGATTCAAAATTTATAATTTAATAAAATATATTAATATTTATTATTATTATTTTTTGTCAATTTAGTCTAGTGACTTTAATATCTCTTAAATTACTGCAGGGTACTAGGTTCGAACCTCAAACATGTGTTATGAATTTCTGAGATGACTATTATTATGCCACATAATTCTGATAATATGTTAGTATTTATTAAAATCAAGATATATAGTTTAGTGAGCTGTGTTATTGACATTACTATATTATCATTGGGATGTAATATATATTAATATAATCTAAATTATAATTTTTTGAGTATATATAGAATTTATATTGTAAATAAAATTCTATAGATTTCTAGTCTTTAGAATTACATTGTTGACGAAAAAATATCATTACTATTCCTTTGATCAATGTAATTCTAATAAAATATCTCATTTATATAACTATTTATGGAAACTTACGCATTGTGACCCAAAACAAAAGAGGAAACTTACGTATATATTAGAGCATCAGTATCGCTGATCCTCTTTAAAGTTTCATATTAATATTTTATTATTTATTTTATTAATATTATATTAAAGAAAGAGAAAGAGAAGAAACTGAAGATAAAACATGAAGGAAAAAATAAGAACCCGTCTCAACACATACGCTGGAATGAGACGTTTTGTCTCGAAGTCTGGGCTTTTTTACTTTTTATTTGTTTTTCTATTTTCTTTTTTATAGATGAGACGCATATAGTATAAGGGTTGCTGATGGTCTTAGTCTTATTAGATGTGTGTTTCCATTAGTTAACCTAAACGTAACTAAAATAATAACACTAATTAAAGTTTCGTTATCTATTTTTTTGGATTAAAAGGTTAATTCATCTAACTTTAACACATAAATTGAAATTGAAACTCTCAAAAATAAACTTTAATATAAAAACTTTAATAAAATGATTACACTATATTAATATCGTAGATTTCGCATAAATTATTGGTTAACATAGAATAACTTTTTATCAATTTTAACCTCCTAACTTTAATATTCTATTTAATATCACATAGTGTTATGTTCGAACCTCAGATATGTATGATGAATTTTAGAAATGGTCACTATTGTACCATATAATTTTCACACATAAAACAATTTATATCATAGTAAATTGGACAAGAAATAGTTACTGAATAATAGAGAATTTTAATAATATTATACTAGCAAATAACTTAATTTAATGGTCATTCATATTTTAGATTTAATTTTTTCTCTAAAGTTTTCAGAGACGATATTTTAAAAATGCAGACCTTTTAGAACCAAACAAATTTTACTCTTCATTTTAATAGAAGAATATTGTTTCGATTAAATCTCTAGTTAAAAATTGGCTAATTAATAAAATTAATTTATAATCCTCTACCTAAATATAGAACGATTTTAGATATTAACTACTTGGTCAAGATAACAAAAATGCAAATACGTAAGTACATAACAACATTTTTTTTTCTTTTTAAAAACCATTCATATTAGAAGTTTTTTTTGATTTTTTGGGTTTACAAGGCTAAGAGCTAAGAAAGCCTCTGTCGTGCGGTGTAGCTAGTCCTTTTCCGAGATGTATGCATATGCGCATGCTGATCCTTTCTTATGCTGAGTCTGAATTCATGGGTTTAGGGAAAGAATGAAAAGTTGTTATTCAAATATAGAAATTATTTATAATATATTATTGACTATTTCAATTTTATTTATTACCAAATAATTTTTTTTTAAAAAAACTAAAACTTATAAAAAATTATTTGCAATTTTATTATGTCACAAAAGAGATTGAATGAGTTAACTTTGCCATCAATCGAGACAAATATTGTTAAAAATCTCGACAATATGAATTTAATAAATAATTTTGCGCTCAAAAATATAAAAAAAAATATTTTAGTATTAATTTTTTTTTGTAATAAATCGTTACTAAATTTTCTTAAAAATAATTGATATTTTATTTATAATATTATAAAATTAAAAATGTATCAAAAAATATTTCGCATGGGACACCAAAATTCATTGGATTGGAGCTGTCCCTTATAATTGCAGGCGATTATCTGAAACATGTTCTTAGAGACCTCTCCGGCGCGCAGAAGTGGATGTCTCCTTTTTTCTAGCAGGAGAACAAGCATTCGTGGATATTTCTCACTTGGTGTCGCCAAGTTATTTTGACGTTTTTTACCATCAGCTCTCCGGATGAAGACATGGACAGGTTCAGACTTCTCATCCGTTCGAAGAAAATCTTAATCTCCAAAGGCAGTTCACCTAGACAGCAGATCCAAAAGATATTTGTTGGCCTAGAGACATACCTTCGGGTCCGAGCGAGGGAACATGATGTAGATTTGATCGATGTGTTTGTTGTAGTCAGACATTTCTCATTAATAAAGAATTCCTTTTACTTTTTACTTAGTTTTCACACCATTTTTTATCTTTTATGTGAGCATCTTTCCTTGCGCTTACTTTGGTCAGGGAAGTAGCTTTTTTGCTCTGTTATTCCCGTAGTGCCTTGGTCTTCTTATTTGACCAAGACGTCCAATCTTGGCTTGTTTTTCTGGAGAGTTGTATCTGCGTCTAACTCTTTGGCTCTCCCAAATCATGTTGTTATGTCTTTTTCTCTTAAAACCGTTAGGGACAAGCTTCTAGACCGGTTAAAATGCATCTGACATGCATAGACCATGAAGGAGTGTTGGGACATGGTTTGCTATTCTAATGTTGATAATCGCGTTCGAAAGTCAGCTTTCGGGGTTCCATTTGTTCTTCGATCGTTTGTCCTCGGATGTGTTTGGGGTTTTGACCACTAGCATTTATATCATCATCTCAAACAATAAAGCCATGCCGACTGATCGTGGGTCAAGCCATGACCGATCTGCTTCTAACCGTTTTAACTATAGTTTTATAATAATTGTTTTTTTTTTCTCTTATAGTGTTAAATTGTTAGGTTTGAAATAGTATTTGTGTCTTTTTTTTAAGATTGATTTATCAACCAAAAGGGTATATTTCGAGTAAAATAATTCGCAAGTATTTAACCATTGAAAAAATGAGAAACAGATTTTTTGTTAAGCTTTTGACAAAAAAATTTCCAATAAAAATGCATTGCTTTTCATACCTACACAAAATGACACAACTTAAGATTTCCAAAAAAAAAAAATATATTTCCGAATCATCAGTTTAAGTCAATTAATACATAACTCATACTCTTCCAATTTACTTATAATATTTGTCGAACTATTTTAATTTCGTCAGTTCCAATAGTAGTATTAGATACCTATTACCATTTAAAAAGTATTGTTTTCGGGTAAATTAAGTATCGTTAAAATTTGTATACTAATTTATTCTCGTATTTGTTTGTATATGCACATTCTGTGTACACTACTAGTCATTAAGTCATTAATGTCTATATGCACATAGGCCGTTGACACAAAATTTGGTCAAAAACTCTGGATTCTTTCAACTACTAAAATTCCGCAATTATGGAGGATTATTATTGCTTAGGATAAATATATCAACAGGGAAATTATAAGGATATTGTTAAGATTTTCTTCGATTATTTATATCGATTTTATGTAAGAAACACTCAGCTTTTGGGAAGGAGCCATGTGAACCAAAATATATGCATCCCTTGTGAAATTTGATAACATGTATATAATTCTCCATTATTACACCTAAAGGATAATATATATGAAAGAATGTCATCATTGAAAAAGCATTTTAAATAATTTTTAGTATCTACAACTACAAAGGGAGCTTTTCAGTGAGATGATCATTGAACCTTACCAAAACTTAAGATTACAAAAGAAATTAATTGTACTATTCGATTTCTATTGATTACTTTATATACCACCAACCAAACTCAAGTGCCCATGGAAAAGTCTAACCGAGCCGGTTAATGAAATCCAATCTAATCTAGCTTCATTAATTTTACTCATAATCAAATATCACAAGATATAACATTGATTTAAAGTTGATCTATACCGGCCAATCAAATGCCCTTTTATTTTTTTTCTCCCATAAATATTCAGTACGAAAACTAAATTATACATGACTCGGTTTGTACAATGTTACGATATGCTATGATAAATCCTATAAGTTTTTAATTCAAAAATTAATAGACAATAAGTGAATTGGTTCATGTTTTTAAACGTTAGAATATTTTTTTCACACTTTGGCTTTAATTAGAATCTTAACATACCCCTTTAAGATCATGTTTTTTTGTACCAAATTTATAAAATCGATAATAAATTTATCTAGGTCACTTACGAATCACAAATAATTTTTTTTTATAATATTATATTAAATTTACGAGATTCTACCTTAAAATTAAATGATAATTAATTTTGTACATTTTTATGTATTGCTTTAGGTTATCTCACACTTCTGATGTGTGAGATCCAATCCTAACATAAGCAAACTTTTTTTAATACTTTGATAATCTCCTAAACATGAAAGTGTTGTGTTAAGTTTTTTCAAACTAAGGTTACTCATATGACATGAGTGTAATTTTTTTTTGTCAAGAGTGTAATTTAGAATCATGAATTTTTAATTCAAAATTAATTAATCATAATGAATTCAATTAAAAAATTATTTATAATTTGCGCTAAAAGCGATGTGAAGTTCTAAGAAATTCCAAAAACTTAATGGAATGGTCTTGGAAATTTCAGGATTAGGTAATGGCTCTACCTGATATTTATTATGGTTGATTTTCATTATGTACTTTCTATGAGAGCCGTTTTTGCTTTATTTGCAAGATTTATTAGAGACATTGATCAACAAAGGTATTTTAGACTAACATTTTTTTTTAATAAATGTGCACTTTCTAGCTAATTGTCCGTTTTTATACGGCTTGACAATGAATACTTCTCATTTCCGTAGCAAATATTCCCAATAGTAAATCCGATTTATCTCGTTAAGTGAGTTAAATTAGTATATTTTGACCTAATACTTAGAAACCATTTTAATGGGCCAGATTCTCATATATAACCGATTCACAGTAGGAACAATTTTGATTATTTTATGATCCGATTGTATTGTAATTTCAAATATCCAACACTACAATCATCAATCATATACAAATATGTAAAAATAATTTTGTACATCACGATCTGATGAAAGATAAGTAGTAGTCTACTCGCTCGGTACAAGCTTATCTTCTAACTTGTCTGACATACTACATTATCTCACAACACACCAAGTCATTCTCTTGAATTTGTTCAGGTTTATTATGTAACGTTCTATCATATTTGGAGCTATAACTAGAGACGTTTTGATTTTCAAGATCTTCATCTAACATGCCACTTTGTCCAAATTATTAAAAGAAATTCCACAATTATGTAGTCTTCTAGTGCTATTCTAAATCGAGCAAATAGCACAAGAAAATCTATTATGTCTAAAATATATAGAGTTATAAATTGTTAAGGTTCTACTTTTATTTATTTATTTATTTGAGGTTTGTAAATAATTTTTGTTGTTGTTCATCAATTAATTTTACACCTGTACAAAAAAACATAACTAAGTTTATTTTTTTTTAACAGTTGACATGTATTTAATTCAAACTTCTTTTAGAATGAATGTCCCTTCCAAAGTTTATTTCTGAATCTACAAGGTGAAATGTTTGTTGTCTTTGCATGTATATATAACGTTTAAACAACTTCTATTCATGAAATATACGTCTTTCTATCTATCCTAGGTTCATTTTCAATTGCCACTAGTTCGTTATTTCATCGGATTTGGAAAACTTGTTGATTACTACTAAAAATTACTAATAGATTCTGTAATATAAAAAATGTAACCACGTTATGTGAACTCTCTAATATAGTACTCCAAAATAATAAATATATACTTTAAACTTTCTCACATATACCACTATAAGTAGTATTACGAATTCTTATGAACTTCTAAAACATTTAGATAAAATAATTCATAACGCGCCCGTCGTACACCCACTATGTTCAATAAATTAGATAAATAGGAAGAAAATTTCCAACTTTTCCATTTCGAGTTCAAATTTTATATAACGTGTAATGGAAGATTCATAAAAAGTAATATAAATCGAATAACACCGTAAAGGACAAAAAAATAATAATAATATCCTACTAAATAAGATATAACAAAGTTGCAATATTGCAATTTGATTTGATGTGGTTAATTAGGTAGTCGGCATCAGACGACTTGAAGTGGGTCACAATTGTGCCCCCACTGGCCTCACCATCTAATCCTCGTGGTTGCATACTTGTCACCACGCCATTTATTTTTTTTTTGTCAAATTGTTACAAAAATTACCTTACTGATTATTTATCCTAAAATACTTAACTACTATATTGGAGAGCTACTCGATTATGAATTTTTTTATAAAAAATGTTCTTCAATTCGGTTTCAAAAATCAAATTATTTTGTATATGTATTATCTAAACAAAGAGATAACACTTAGCAGCTATGTATATATATAATAATGAAAAAGTAATTAAACCATAAGAGAATTAGATCCATGGTTAGAAAATGTAATTTATTGCTTTGTGTTAGCGTTATTAGTGAATTGATCGATATTTAAACTTACATAATGTATAATATTTTTAAAAAGGTGGATATATATATATATATGTATAAAAACTATTAGTCACGATCAAAAACAAAATGACGAACCCTTTTATGTTTCCAAGATTATCGTTTAATATGTCATATGACTAAACTAGTTACGCATGGCTATTTACTACGTGCCAAGCATCTACTAATATATAGATGAAAATTCACTACAATGACGACGATTCGCGGGATATAAATGATGCTAATTATATGTTTTGGCACAAATCGTGATAACCGACTCAATCCCACCAATTGCATCGTCTGGATCAGCTCGGGATCCAGCCCGATGTATTACACTTAATATTTGAACCGAACTGAACTTAGTTCGATCACTTTGACACTTATATATACATACATTAATTTGTCTGTGTATATATATATATATCACAAGTAGTTTTCACATTTCAGTTTTATTCTCCAAAGCCATCTACAAGCTCATGGGGTAGGACCATAAGATCAAAAGAATTTGGATGATGTATATTATTATCACTGGTCCATTTCGCCCAGTTGATTACCCTTTCACATCATTATATTTTTAAACTATATCTCTGTGTAATAAGTATTCAAAGCCATTTAATCAGTATAAGTAATATCTCAATATATACCATAAAGCAATTAGTATATTTTAATCATCACCAACTAATTTATATAAAACGGGGCATATATATGATTACGGATTGCTATGAGATACTCTAATCAAAGTCCCATCAGCAACTTTGAAGAAAAGAATCGAATGATTCCATAAGAAAAAGCTTAAATAATATAAACTATTTCGCATTTTAAGCCAAAGCATATGATTAAATGGGAAACCTAAATAAACTATTAGATTTTAATAAACAAAGCTTATTGAAGAAATTTTGTATTCATTTAATTGATTAAAAATTAACCTTAGGATGCGCAAATCACATGCAGCTTCCTCATAGTTCGTCCTTTATATAAACTCACCCACACCACCTCTATCTCCAAAACACCTTCCAAAACATCTCATTTCTCAATCACAAAAAAAAAAAAAAAAACTTATTCAGTTTCACTACCAATCCTTTCAATTCGATTTTCACTAGATATATAATCGATTCGATCAAAACTCAACCCTAAAAATGGAGAACATGTTTAGACTCATGGGCAGTGAAGATTTCTCCGACAGAAGACGGTGCATTTGGGTTAACGGTCCAGTTATCATTGGAGCCGGCCCATCGGGGCTAGCCACAGCGGCTTGCCTCCGCGAGGAAGGCGTTCCCTTTGTGGTATTGGAGAGAGCAGAGTGCATAGCTTCACTGTGGCAGAAAAGAACTTACGACAGACTCAAACTTCATTTACCCAAGAAAGTTTGTCAATTACCCAAAATGCCCTTCCCGGAAAACTACCCGGAATATCCCACAAAACGACAATTCATTGATTACCTTGAGTCCTACGCTACCCGATTCGACATTAGCCCTCAATTCAACGAGTGTGTTCAATCCGCTCGGTACGACGAGACCAGTGGTCTCTGGCGCATCAAGACGACAACGTCGTCTTCTTCCTCCGCCATTGCCGGGTCGGAGATGGAATATATCTGCCGGTGGCTTGTGGTGGCGACGGGAGAAAACGCGGAGAGAGTTGTTCCGGAGATTGATGGGCTCACGACGGAGTTCGACGGCGAGGTGATCCACTCTTGTGAGTATAAATCCGGCGAGAAATACAGAGGAAAGAGAGTTCTGGTCGTCGGATGTGGAAACTCTGGCATGGAAGTTTCTCTTGATCTCGCAAATCACAATGCTAATCCCTCCATGGTTGTTCGTAGCTCGGTAAGTTATACAATCAAAGTTTCCAATTTTAAGCTTAAATTTACAATTTTATAGTCAATAAAAATTTGAACTTTAAACTTTTTTTTTAATAAAGATTTGACCTTTAAGCTAATCTGGTTATTGGGTATTTAATTTTGATCAGGTTCATGTGTTACCGAGGGAGATTCTAGGCAAATCGAGTTTCGAAATCTCAATGATACTGATGAAGTGGCTACCTCTATGGGTAGTGGACAAGCTTTTGTTGATCCTCGCATGGCTGGTTTTGGGAAACTTGACAAAGTATGGGCTAAAGAGGCCCAATATGGGTCCAATGGAGCTCAAGGTCGTCACAGGGAAGACTCCAGTGCTTGACATCGGAGCTATGGAGAAAATCAAATCCGGCGAGGTAGATATCGTCCCTGGAATCAAAAGATTCTCTCGTAGCCACGTGGAGCTCGTTGATGGTCAGATATTAGATCTCGACGCTGTTGTTCTCGCCACGGGTTACCGCAGCAACGTTCCTTCTTGGCTTCAGGTGAGAAACGAAACAAAACAATTTCAAATTGATAATTTGTGTAGGTTCTTGCATTACAAGTCAACTGAATCTGTTTTTTTTATTCTTCAGGAAAATAATCTATTTTCGAAAAACGGGTTTCCAAAATCGGCATTTCCAAACGCATGGAAAGGAAAATCGGGACTTTACGCGGCTGGATTCACGAGGAAAGGATTGGCCGGAGCATCAGCAGACGCCGTTAACATCGCTCAAGACATTGGGAACGTGTGGAGAGAAGAGACCAAACGACAGAAAATGAGAACACGAGTGGGTCACCGCAGATGCATCTCAGTTGCTTAGGGCTCAAGTTAGGGTTCTTACCTTCTTTTATTATTTTATTTTAAAATGGTTTGGGGCAAGAAAGAAAAGAGTAAGTATTTATTATTTCATTTTTTGTAAAGAAAAGATGAAGAAGAAAGTATACAGATAAACAAATAGGAATAAAACAGAGTGTAAAAGAAAGCCCTCTCCTCAAGACCCAACGGTGTTGTTTTTGAAGGCTGTATGGGCGTTTTGTATTAACTTGGATGACGTGGCATTTCTCTTTATTTTTTACATTTTTTGTAATGGTTTTTATTTTGTGTGTTGTTTTGTAATGGTTTTATGAAAGATAATAAACAAATTCATTATCATACCCTTTTTTTTATATAAAAACAGATAATGGGTTACTCAAACGAAGTTTGGCTATGATGGTACCAGAGTAGATATATAGAAAACGTTTCACATTTACAAGTTTAATAATATATGTATTCAGAAAAGAAAAAAATAATTCAGAGATTTCGAGAGGCCCAACTTTTAGCCCACTAAAAAGTTTAAACTATGTAAGCCTTTTTAATAACTGTGATCAAGTTCTCTCCGCTACGAATCATTCGAGGGTATCTATTAATAAGTTGTTTTTCCTTTTTTCTGGTAATGGATGTATTTTGTTTTTTTGTAAATAACCTTTTTTAATTGATTCAGTATATTTAAAATTTCAGAAAAAGGATAAAGAAAACAATAAGGCTGTGTATATATAAATATATACCCTACAACTATTGAATTAATCGGTCAGTTTTTGTCTTTTACAAAGAGAGCTCTAGATAGAAGACAAAGCTTTTATATCGATGATGGAAAACGAGAATTGGATCTATGGAAAAGTTTGGGATCAAGAAGGAAACCCAAAAAAGTCAATACGTGATGAAGAAGTAACTTCAGAAAAATGGAGTGCAAACTCTCTATCGAGTCAGGAAGACGACTATAGACGACGCCGTTGCATCTATCTGCAGAGCTACAATTTGAAGAACACCAAATCCGATTCAGACATACATCGTCTCAAATCAACGGCTTGTAGGTTTTTGTATCAGTTGAAGAAAGTTTTCTGCTGTCGACGTTGTCGAATGTTGTGATGTGATTGTGAATCATACGAAGACTTGCGATCATATCTTTATGGTTATTGTCGGATAAGTTTTAAGTAAGTTGAAAGATAAATACAACTTTAACTAAATAAGAAATCTTAAGATAATTTTTAGTTGTTAGGATATGATGTTAGTTAAGATTGTGTTTGTTAGGATTAAGAATTATCTGATCTTAAGTTAGTTTGAAATAGGTTTAGCAAAGTCGTGCTCTTATATAAACGATTACTTTTGAGTTATTTTCTAGATTTAATAAAGAGAGTGATTATTTATATTTTGTTTGCGGTTTTCATATGAAGATAAGATCATATACACAGAATTTTATTTGGTATCAGAGCTTGAGTTATAAGCGATCTGATTTTGAAATTCAACCTTGCTTCACCTGAAGACAAAAGATGGAAGACGTGAAGCCTCTGAGTTTTTCAAAAGACATCGTGCCCCTATCCACGCCGTGCCCCATGCTCAACGATACAAATTACGCAGTATGAGCTATGAGGATGAGGGTGAGGTTACAAATTTACTAAGTGTGGAAAATCATTGATCCTGGCTCTGACGAAACTTCCAAAAACGACGTAGCTGTAGATATATTGTTTCAATCCATCCACAAAACCCTAATCTTACAATAGGAGAACAAGATTATCCTAAAGAGATACATGATGCAATCAAAGCTCGGCATCTTGGTGTTGATCTCGTGAAGGATGCCCGTCTTCAATTCCTTATGGCAGAGTTCGAGCAACTCAGAATGAAAGAAACAAACTCAATAGATAGCTTTGCGGGAAAGCTATCAGATCTTGCCTCTACTTCATCTACACTCGGAAAACATATTAAGGAACACAAACTCGTGAAGAAATTCCTCAATAGCTTGATGGAATATAGATACATACAAATTGTAGCTTCCCTAGAGTAGATTTTCGACCTCAATGAAACCCGATTCAAAGATATCGTAGGAAGACTCAAGGCCTACAAACAGTGAACTCTCATTAAAAAAAATCATGGAGAGGTTGAAAAAAAATCATATTCGCAAATACAGAGAACATCAACTCTGAAGGATCGAGGGGAAGAGGGTGCGGCGGAAGAGGCAGAGGTCGCGGTGGAAGAGGCAGAGGAAGATCAAACTCACAAGATCAATTAAATCAGAACAACCAGAACCTAAGAAGAGATCGATCAAGAGTAACCTGCTACAGATGCTATAAACGCGGACACTTTGGCTCCTCATGCCCTGAACGAACACAGAGAAATCGTGATCCAGAAACTAACAAGGTTGAAACAGAGGAAGCAGATGAAGCCTTTTACATGCACGAGATCGTGTTTTTAAACGAGAAGAAGATTATCCCAAAGCTTTAAACGAGCAAAGACGAATACAATGATCTTTGGTATCTCAACACTAGCGCCAGTAATCATATGACGGGAAACAAATCTTTCTTTTCTCAGCTTAGCGAGAACATCAGAGGAAAAATAAAATTCGAAGACGGATCATGTATTGAAATTGGAGGAAAAAGGTCAATTATGTTTCAAAGCAAAACAAATGACCAGAAACTCGTTTCAGACATCTACTACATTTCCGAACTCAAAAGCAATATCTTGAATTTATGTTAGGCTACGGAGCTTGGATGTGATGTAAGGATGAAACAAGACTATCTCACGGTCCACGACTCATTTGGAAGGCATTTGGTGAAAGTCACGAGATCACCAAACAGGTTCCTACAAAATCAATCTCAAAACCAGCGGTTCCTACAAAATCAATCTCAAAACCAGCAAACCAATGTGTCTAAGAATGAGGCTAGAAGGCGAGATTTGGAAGTGGCATACAAGGTTAGCACATATAAGCTTTAAAACAATAAAAGCAATGTCCCAGCATGAGGTGGTCCAAGGGTTTCTGAAAATCAAAGAAGAAGATAGAGTTTATGAGTCTTGTCTAGTCGAAAAATAAACCCGAAGACCTTTTCTAAAAGATCTATGTTTTGAACCACAAAACCACAAAAAAAATGTTATTTACAAAAAAACAAAATACATCCATTACCAAAAAAGGAAAAAAGGAAAAACAACTTATTAACATTAAAAAAATATACTTGTTACTAGACGCCGTTGGTGGTGTTATTCGGGCCACAAAAGTCGGCATAATCCGTCAGTTTTTTTTGTCTTTTTACAAAGAGAGCTAGATAGAAGAAAAAGCTTTTACATCGATGATGGAAAACGAGAGTTGGACCTATGGAAAAGTTTGGGATCAAGAAGAAAACCCAAAAAAGTCAATACGTGATGAAGAAGTAACTTCAGAAAAATGGAGTGCAAACTCTCTATTGAGTCAGGAAGACGATTATAGACGACGCCGTTGTACCTATCTGCAGAGCTACAATTTGAAGAACGCCAAATCCAATTCAGACATACATCGTCTCGAATCAAGGGCTCGTAGGTTTCTGTATCAGTTGAAGAAAGTCTTCAGCTGTCAGACATCGTCGAATGTTAAGATGTGAATCATTCGGAGATTTGCGATCGTATCTTTATGGTTATGGCTAGGGTTTATGCTGGGGTTATTATACATATGTAGAGAAATAAGTTAATGATGTATTTCTCTTTTTTTTTTTTCTTGATTTACAGATAGGGTTTTGTTGGTTCTTTTGGTGAAACAAGGGTTAATTTGTTAGTCTGATTGAAGAAATTACTACCTTGTCTCAACTTCGGAGTTTCAGCTCATATGGATTTGACTTAATTTAGAAATTCTGTTTTTCACATAACATTGTTCTTTATAAAGATAAAGTTTACAATGATGTACGTACAAATATATAATCGAAAGAAGAAATGCTTTCTTTTGGAAAGTTTTATCTTGCTTCTTAACCAAATTCAACGGATTGAGATTTTCAGTTTTAGGCTTTTAGCTATTAACCACTACATGAAACTCCAAGATCCCATCGAAATTAAGACTTGTAGTCTCTCTTTGGTCTCCTGTAAACTTCGAAGATTTTCTTCTAAATATCCTTTTATCCATACTAAAAAGTAAAAACCAGGACATTGTCAATCCAAATTCCAATTTGAAATCTTAATGTTCCTCAAAATGTTCATATTGTCTGTTCAGAACTCTATGTCAGGAACATGAAGCAAATACAATGGGAAGCCCGGAATGAAATAAAGACTAAAGAGAGCTGAATAAAATAAAATAAAAGAATAAGGGACCTTCACGTAGATAGAAATCACTTTGACCTGTTTAATCTCTGCCTATTTAACTCCTATCCGTTTGTTATTAAATCTGATATTCAAACATGTTTAACTGAATTTTTATTTTTTAAATACATATTCCAATCAGATTAAAAATATTTTCAACAAAAAATATCTACAAAAAGGAATATGATAGAAAAACACAATATTATTAAAACTATAACTTATTCGTATTCTATTGACATAAAAACAAAATATTATAACATAAACGTTTTCAAATTCAAACACACGATAGATTATAACATCTTCCATCAAGATTCCTGCATCATTAACAAAAACAAAAGTTTGTTAAATTTCATCGTCAAGCCAGAGAGTTATATAAGAAAACAAATTTTAAATACAAAAAAAAATACCATTGTTCTCATGACATGTTTGAATCTTATAATTTTAAACTTTTTTATTCTTGAACTACTGTTTCCTTAACATCGTCAATACAAGTGTTATCATCCTTTATGGTACCTACAATTTAAAATGTAAATTAGTTCAAAAACTTATTTAACTATAAATTTTTTTTTATAAATTTTAAAAATTTATCTTCATATTCTGCAATTCCTCATAGCAAGTTTAGAAGCAAACGTTTTTTATATGGAGTCAAAACTCGACCTCCATGATTTAAACTACATACAGGAAAAAAAATTAACCGCAACTAACGCTTTTTTATTTAAAGAGGACGCATAATCCCAATCAAAATCCTATAGACCTAATCCTGGTGGAACATTTTAATCAGTCAAGGCTGTTCCTTGAATACTGATAATATATGCATGCTTCAGTTTCAGATATATGATTAGTTCTATTCTTATACTACTACAAGTTTTAATATATATACTAGCAAGATGAGTTTACAAGTATTTGAATCGAAAGAATATATTACCATTATTTACATCGCCGACCTTGCCGCTATGAGCTTCTTTATCACCATCAACAAACTCATCAAAATTTCATGTTTTAACCTGTAAACCTCTGAATAAATCTGAATGTCAAGAAAAGCTCAGAGAAGATATAATATAAATAAATAAAAAAAGACAAACAGCCAAAAATGCAAAGTCACATAAGAGTCAAAAGATATATTCACGATTAAGATTGCCAAATCTTTGTAGAAGGTCAAACATGGAAAAACAAACCCAAACGCAAACCTTCGATAAAAATTCCCAAATTAGGAGATGAAATCAATTAAATCAGTTGTACGAATTGAGGACATCAAGTACATATATTTTGTTGAATTATTCATAGCCACATCAAATTAGAAAACAAATAGAGATTTTGTATGGCTGAGATCATTACACTCCATAAAGCAAGTAAAAATCTGTATGATTGGTTAAATAAATCGACACATCTGTCAAAGGATCCACGAAATACTGAACTAGTTATCTTATATGAAGACAATGTTTTATATGTTAAATTTTTCTCATACACTAAAAACTCCAAAAAAAAACAAAAAATAATGAAGTGAGATATGTCCAATTATGTGACAATGCAACCAATCTTTTTACAAAATCATTCTCTACCACTATTATGTTCAAAAAAACATGTCAAGGATGCCTCATCAATAAAATCCATGAGATGACATTCTAACCATTTGAGGGGAGTTTACATGGTTGTATACTTTTTACCATGATATGATTTTTTTTGTCACTGAATTTTCTATGAAAAAAAAATTAATAAGGTGAAAATTGATAAAACACAAGAAACTATAATAAAATTGGTTTTCAAGGAGTGTTACAAAAATCAGAAATGGATGAAAAAATTATGTAAAGCCTATTGTCACTATGGACACAATAACTTTTTTATATATATATATAAATGAATGAATTGATTCGATTGTAAACACATCTTCATATTCACAATTTATAAAAGATAATAAATTATACATGTTATTATAAGGAAAAAATATAATATAATTTTATTTTATAATTAAATAAAAATAATATAGTTTTGTTATTTTCGGAATATTCAAATTTATTAAGCACTAAAAAATATTTACAAAGATTTTAAACAGCTAAAATTGGAATGGCTAGATAACATGCAACATGTAAAACCGGAAATCAACTAGCTCCCATCACACTTTGACAACGGTGAAGAAGATTGTGGGGCTCATTGGATTCCAAATAGCAAAGACTAGAGTTGCGGTCGTAGATAGTCTATCAATGATACCAACAAGCTGAGTATGTGGTGACTAAACTGTGTTTTAATGTTTTTTTTTTAATGAGGATGTAATCATATGTCGGAAAGGATTTGGAAATGAGATGGCAAAGAGTATTTGGGCTTTATGGTTGTACTCAAGATCCGACCAATACATATCTTTGTAGGACAACATATGATTTAGAGCTTAACGTTGCTCTGAATTTTGCTCATATATCATTTGTTTTAACTCCAACGAATAAAGAAAATAAAAGAAACGTTACACAAATTTTGCAAATAGATCCAAAAATATCTATGTTTATGAAAAAATATTTATTTTCAAAAACATGTACTTATTTGTGTTTGGTTAGTTTATAACACCGAAGAAAAAAAACATGTGATTTGATAACGTCGAATAAAGTCAATGATCGAATGAAGCAAGACAACAACAAAAAAAAAGTCAATGATTGAAGATGCGAGAAGAAAGAAGCTTCAACGAAAAAAAAAAATCAATTTTGTTAAATAGGTTGTTGTCAGAATATAGTTAGGAAGACTAAAACCGATCAATAGTGGTTCAATATGTGAGTTATTCTATATTTTATAACTAATTCTAAATAATATCGATTATTTGTCGAATATATATTTACCGTAGTTGTTAGAGATCATTTCATTGATAGGCTCTGGACTTTTACCGAACAACTCAAAAGTGAATGGTCTGGACAATATATATATATATACAACACAGTTGGAGATGTATCTAATATATAATTATAAAGCAATAAAATCATCAAATCTTTGTGCCAGCAAAGAGAATTTTAGTTTTTGATATTAGTTTAAGAAATTCCTATTTTTTAAGTGTAAATAATTTAAAACGTATGATTCATGGCAGAACAAATTTGCGACGTATATATAGTTAGTTGCTGCCGAGGCGTGAGAGATAGGTGAAAACTGAAAATAATATAGGCACTAGTAAAAGAAATCGTTATACCCACGAAATTTTCGTGGGTAAATGAGAGAAAGTATGGTGGTAATTCGTGGGTAAATCCGCGAAATGCCGCAAAAAAATTTCGTGGATATAGGGTTGTGGGTAATAGATTTCGTGGGTTTTTGTAGGTACACCTACCCACGAAAACCTGCGGAAAATATCGTAGGACATTACCCACGAATTGTCATTACGTAATACCTGGAAAATTACCTACTTCTACCCACTATAAAATTTGTGGGAATTGCCTCGACAACCCACGGAATAGTATGTGGGCAATACCCACGAATACCCACCACAATTTTCGTGGGTATATCCACGAAAACCCACATAATTATATGTGGGTAATACCCACGAATACCCACCATATATATTGCGTAGGTAATATCCACGAATATCCACCATATAACAATAGTTTAAATACAATAGTTTAAATACATAGAACAATATACCATATTAGCATGCATGATGGGGTAGTGGGTTTATTAAAATACAAAATTTATATTAAAATGAAGACAATAACAAATTCTACAACGTATCATCGCATAGATTTTAGAGCTTAACATTCCTCTACTCTTTTTTTTGACAAAGATTCCTCTAAATTTTGCTCATATGTATATTACAATACAAATTTCAGTATTAGCCAATTTATGATAATCTAGCGGTGGAAGGCGTTCTCCTAGAGTTGGAAAATCATTGTTCAAACTATTTTGTTATAATTTTAATTATAGTTGAGAAACTAATTTTTGAAAAATTTCATTAAAATTAAAACTAAGAGACAAAAAAAAATATCCAATATAATACATGTAGTTCAACTTAAATTTTGGCTTATAAAAAGTATGCATTTACATATCTCTAGCACGAATATATGAAAAGGCATTTTTTTAAAAAAAAATAGTACACTTTTGAATTGTAGCATCAAATAATTTAACATGAACTATATGAGAAATTAGATATTGTAACGTCTTAGCCTTTTTCAGATAAAATAGCTAGGAACTTTGGGGGAAAAAGGCTACAATGATTGAAGAGTATTTGGTATTTACAGATATTATTTTTAGTATAATAATTATGAAATTATTATGAAATATTATAGTCTTTATTATTAGGCAAGTTGTACTTATATTTGTTGCCTAAATTCCATTTGTGCCCCTAAGAATCAATGATTTTGTCTAACTCTGGAGTCTGTACCCTATCAAATAAATTCGAAGTCCATCAGTAGATAATAACGACCTTTTCCCGTTTCGTACACCAAAATAATGTAATGCAATTATATAACTAAAAACAAAAATAATAAAATCTCTTACAGAACTGTGGAATCATAAAAGCATGGGTTCATAATATTTCGTCCATTAACGTATAGTTGAAAGATACTTCAAAACTTTCAATTTTAAAATTTTTGCATGCCTTAATAAGCCCGCAATGATTACAATTATTCTCACCTTTGCTTGTTTCAAATTTATTTTCCCATAAATTTTCTTTTATAATTAACTTATAGGCTTCATTGGTGATCTTCAATATAAATCATATAATGAGTAAATATTGATAAGAACAAAAATAAATAAAGAAACTTTAAAGAATTAATATACAATTTTTCTCTTACAAATCGTTTAGAGTAACTGGTGGCTATAAAATAATATACTTGATAAGTTAAGAAATATAAATAAATAAAATAAAATTATTATTTAAAGAATATTATTTATAAAGGATGTAAATATTATTAATAATGCTAAATTATTAAATCAAAATATAAAATTAAATTTTTTGTTTCTCATTTTTATAATTTTGATAAGAAATAAAAAAAATTCTATAACTTCATTAAATAAAAAAAATTTGGAGGAGTGTTGGGAAAAATGTTTGAAATATAAATTTTTTGTTTATTGTTGCAAATTTTGAAGAACATCAAATTTCTATATCAATTAGCTATTTTATTTTCAATAGATAAAATAATTTAATTTAAAACATGTAAAAATTCATTGTATCCTAGACCTATATATTTATTCCTGTGGAGATGAATTAATAAAAATTACCGGATTTTGTATTATAAATTAAACGATAGAAGAAATCAATCTTTTTACGCAGAAAAATGAAAATGATTCTAAAATAATTTTTATTTTATGTTTGTTACTATCATTAACTATTGTTCTTCTTGTTTTATCATTTTTATATATTTTCATATGTTATTTCGAAATAATTATTTCTTTATAAAAATATAATATTTATAATATTGATAATAATGTGATGACTTTAAATGGTATAGTCGATTACGAAAATCAACTGTTTTTTCTCCCAGATTTTGTTTTTCAAATAGTAATTTAAAAAAAAACAAAATTCACTACAATTTTAGATTCAACCCCATTTTTTTACTTCTTTTGAAACATGATGGAAAGAAAACTTGAATAAATAAAGTAGGAAAACCCATTTTTCTCAACTGTTTTTCTTCACCAACGAAGAGTTTGCTTTTGTTCGATGATCGGTGATGTATCTTAACACTAATCTACCCTATTTTGTCGGCAATCTTAACTTCTCTCACTTGGACATGGCTTCCAGCGATTTATGTGTTTTATCTTAATAGCTTTCTTTTGGAGACTATCACCATGAAAGCCACTATGGAAGAGACCATAGCTGAGAGCCGAAAATGTATTTTTTATTGTATTCTATCAGAAAATATTCAGTACATTGGATTTTTATGGAAGAACATTTCTATACGTAAATTGCAAATTGACCAATATTATACAACATAAAAAAAATATGTGTTTAAACCACATAGATAATAGAGTTTCTGTATATAAGTGATAGCCAAAGATGAAAAATCGCATTAAATTGAATGCAAAATATGAGAAATAAAAATAACATAGTTAATATTCTCTTAGTGAGTAAAGTTTTTTCTCGAACATTGTTGAAATTCAATTATTTTATTTTATTATATAATTTTAGTTATGTAAATTTTTTGTGTTTTATTGTTTTAAATACTTTTCATATAATTTTGCATTTTATATAAACAATGATAGATGTTAAAAAAGAGAGGAATTCTGATTCAAATAAAACGTATATATAACTATTATAATATATCTGATACAATACAGTTTGACTAAGGAAATCTGAATGTTCCAATATGGTATTATAGACTAAGGATATCAGGAAATTAGTATGGATACAGAATACTTATATTAATGTTAATAATCATCCAAATATTAAATCATACGACATTTGTAATAATAATAGAAACGCGTTTAAAAAGAATAAGAAACCTAACTCCGTTTTGTTGTTCCAAAGTCGTAACCTGCTCCATTATCCATGGACAACACACCACTCTCTCTCTTTCTCTATCTCTTTCTCTTTCCTTTTATATCATCCACTTCCGTACCTGTCGCCTTCTATTTAATCACATCTAATCTACGCGTTTCGCGTCCGACATTGCGTCGGTGATGTCACCAGAATCTTCTTCTTGACTCAAAAGTCTTAATAGCGAAAAAAGCTTCCATCTTTATTGCGTATATCGAAAGTTCGGCGAGAAAGCTTGTACCTTCATATTGTAATTCGAAACCCCGGCGGAGTTTTCACCGGATTATACAGATTCCGGCAGAGAGGTCTTTGTCTTTCCTCTGCGTTTATTTCTTTCTTTTTCTGTCCGTTTTGAAACGCTGTCGTTTTGGTGAAACCTTGTTATTACTTTACAGTTCTTTTTGCGAAATGTTCGGTGAAGAAAGCAAAAGACTTATGCGAAAAATGTCCTGAATTTTTGCCTTTATATCTCTTTCCGATCTTTTTCCCTTTTACAGTTTCTTCCTGTGATTTCGCCTCTCTTCTTATCGTTTTTATTTCTCTTTCTCTTTCTCTGTTCTTAATTCTTACGGTGTCGGTAACGCATTTTCCGCGTTTGCGTTTGTAAACGCTAAAAATGGGAAGTTCTCTCTTTTCTGTTTCCTTCAGAGTTGGGCCTAATAAATGCTTCTGATTCGACGAAATTATTTGCTCTTAATTCTCTTGATTCTTTCTTTACTTCCCAAGATTTTTGCTTCCCTTCATAATCTCGTTCAAAGTCCAAGTCTTTTTTACAAAAGCAAAGATTCAGCAAGGTCTCTTCCGAAGTTTTCTCCTCTAAATTATTGGTCTGCTTCATTGGTTCTTCTTCAACTTGCTTAAGAAAGTCTCTGTTTTTTTTTTTACGCTTTGTTAACTTATTTGTGATGATGTTTCAGCCGTTGAAAATGAATCGGAATCAAAGAAGAAACATTCGTCAGCCTCACGGCGTTGGGAGACAGATTCCAGGATGTTTGGGTCGTATGGTAAACCTATTCGATATCGGAACAGTTGGTAGTGGAAAGAAACTCACTGAGAAACCCTACTTTGATGATGGTTAGCTTTCTTCTATCTCTTTAACCTTTTGGGGATTTAAAGTTATAGTCTTGAAGTCATGATGATAAATTGATGATGATGATAATGGCTTCACAGGGTGTATCAGGAGGAATCAATTTGATCATATAGAAGATAAAGTTGTGAGTTTATACCTGTAAAGACAGTTGCTCTCTGTTATTGTTTCTGTTTTTTTTTGTAATAAGAAAGTGTTCATCTTCTATTGATTGTGATTGCAGGATGTGAGGAATGGTTGTACCGTTGGAGTCAATGGAACACCGATGAAGAAGCTTTTAGCAGAGGAAATGTCGAAAGAATTGACATTTACGCTCGGTTCGACAAATTTGGTTGCGAAGTTAATGGGTCTTGATTCTTTTCCTCAAACACAACAACCTAGAGCTCAAAGGAGTAATAGCTCGACATCTCGCCTAAAGAGGTCGTTAAGTCACGGAGAATATAAAGATGTCTATGAGATATGGGAGAAACCAGGTGTGGAGGGTTTAAGCAAGAAGAAGATGGACATTGTCCGTGAAAAGTTTTTGGAGGCGAAACGTTTGGTGACAGACGAGAAACTTCGACATTCCGAGGAGTTTCAAGAAGCTATGGAAGTTTTGAGTTCCAACAAGGAGTTGTTCCTCGAGTTTTTGCAGGAGTCGAATAACTTCTTCACTCATCATCTCCAAAGTTTCCAGTCCACAGCACCACCAACCCCGGAGAAGTCAAAGCGGATCACTATTCTGAAGCCTTCAAAGAGCATTGATGATGAAAAGATAGGAAACGAAGCAGCCATTGAATCGTCGAGAGACGGAACCAAGAGTGAAAAGGGTGTTAATTTGTTCAAATGGCCGGTTGAAGGAGAATATCTGACAAAGCAATCAACTCGTATAGTTGTTCTGAAACCTAATGGCCATGTCACAAAGGCTTCATCATGTCCAACCTCTCCAAGAGGTTTACCTGTGGATGATTTTGAGGAGAGAGAGTCAAAAGATGTGGCTAGGAAAGTGAAGAGACAGATGCTTAAGGAAGAAACTTTACATTCTTCTGTCTTCTCCAACGGCTATACTGTCGATGATAGTTATTACGCAGATTCTGAAATCATGTCACCGGTTTCTAGGCATTCATGGGATTATATCATCAAGTACGATAGCCCTTTTTCTTCTTCGCCTTTTAGCAGAGCCTCGGGTTCTCCAGAGTCGTCATCGGTATGTAGAGAGGCCAAGAAACGGCTTTCAGAAAGATGGGCATTTATGGCAGCATCGAATGAGAATTTGCAGGAGGCCAAAGTTATTCAGAAGAAAGGCGCAAATATTTCTTTAGGTGATATGCTTGCACTTTCAGACCCAAAGAAAGATCTTAGAACCGATGAAGAAGCAAATGATGGTAATGAAGATCAGGATCCTGGAGTGTCTGTATCTTGCTTAGCTGGTAATTTCAGTAGAGACGAAGGCAATCTAAAGCCATTTAAAAGCCTTATGAGGTCAAAATCTCTCCCTGAATCATCGAAAAGTCTTGGTCACAAAGACCTTGATACCAACAAGGGCAAATCCAAAGTTCCTGAGGAGCTGACAAAGTCAAAGAGCTTGAAATGGTCTCTGAAAGGAAAAGTCTCCAACTTTCTTTTCTCAAGGAACAAGAAAGCAAGTAAGGATAGATCTTCTGAGGAAAATCCTGAAAGCTTGGATTCTCGGTGTAACGATGAATGTGATGCATCAGTGTCTGCCAGAAGCATGGTTTCTCGGGAGGTATTGTAATCATATAAAACACATTTTCTGAATTCAATCCATTCATATGTTGCATTCTTTATTTACAAACAAAGATGCTTTTTTTTTGGTATCTCAACAGGCAGGCCTATCATTTGCAAAGTCAACAACTTTCGGAAAATCTAGTGAGTGGCGCAATGAGCCGAGTCCAATTTCAGTCTTGGAAACTTCTTCTGATGAGGATGATGGAATCTTTTTTAACTCCTCTGTCTTGAATGGATTATCCGCTTCTCTTGGTAAGGTTTCATATAAAGCATCACTCTTTCTTTATCCTGTTTCATATCGGTTCCTTATAAACCTGAAAATCTTGGAAAAACAGAACCGGAGATGATGATGTCCATGAAATCCAACTTATTAGGCAAGTCGCCGTCCATTGGTCGAAATTTTTCATTCGACGACTCAACAGTAGCTCGGTGCTACTCATCAAAACGCTCTACTACTTCCCCAAGAGACGAGGAAGAAGACTTGCGTCTCCTCATCAACACACTCTTATCAGCAGCTGATCTCGATGAAGAGTCAGAGTCATCGTCGATATTAGACAATCTTTTGTCTAAATGGCATTCTGTAGAAAGCCCGTTAGACCCATCTCTAAGAGACAGCTACGCGAACTCAACAGAACAGCAAAGACTCGGATCAAACGTGAAGAAGCTTGTGTTCGACCTTGTCAACACGCTGCTTTTGGAGCTAACACCGAGCTATCTCGGACCTCGTAGTCCCATGATTCTCTCTGGCAAGACATTGGGGGTTTATGTGATAAACCGGATGCAAGAATGTTTAAAGGGTAACGGAAGAGTTGAAGATCGGTGGTGGGATGAAGATGGAGACTTGAGCAGTTTGGCAGTGAATAAAGTGGTGAGGATTGAAGTGGCGGAGATTGGTTCGCCGGAGAGTTTGAAGTTGGAAATGGATTCCATGGGAGAAGAATTAGAGTTGAAGTTGCTGGAGGAGTTAGTGGAGGAGGCTTTGGTGGACTTGTCAGAAAAACCCAAATTATTCATTCCAAGTATTTGTTAATCATATGAATGTATAGTATCGTGTGTATATGGGTGAATCACATTGTATTTTTTGTTTGGTTTCTATTTTGAATGATATAATTGAAAGTAGTGTCGTATAGTTTGCTTTTGCAATTTATAATGAAGATGGGTACAAACTTGAAAACAAATCAGAAAATAGAGCACCATTCACTTATATTCAAAAATACATAACTTAAAACAAGAAATTTAATCAAAGAAGAAGACACAATCTTGATGCTTGTTGCTCCTTGGACAAAAGATTCGTCTGCATAGTTCTTCTTTGAGGTTCACAGAGACACATCCGGTCAACTAAGTAGGCTGTGATATCGGCAATGATCGTTTGTAGATCAGACGAGTCCCTTTCTGCCCTCAACTTGGCCAGGAAATGGTCTCTGACAACATTCACAGCTTTCAAGAACTGTGATTTATACCTCTGATGAAGACCAAATCCTGCGGTCTGGAGGAAGGTGTTTAAGGCTGTTGCTGTAGCTCTGTTGTGTGCTGTGGTTTTTCTAAGGAAGCGAGCAAGCCAAGCCCATCCATGCTCGATCCCATGGATGTTGCCGTGAAGATCGATCTGGACAAGTGCACCGTAGAGTTTCATAACAGAATCTATGCGTTTATAGTATGATGCGTCTGAGTCCCAATCCGTCTGATCTGATGAGTTTACAGTATTATGCTTCGGGACAGTGTAAATGCAAGCATTGTGTAATTCAGCGGGAAGAATATTCATTGCTTGTGGAAACTGCCAAGTGACATAAACTATCACATAGCTGCAGGAGTATGGATTTTGCCAAGCGGGTACCATCTTCTCTGCGAAAGTTGCTGTACTGATGGACAATGGACAAGTAGGATCTTTGAATATTTCGAGAACTTCATTGGTCTTTGCAATAACGTTGTCCTTTGTCCCTCAGATCTGCTTTATCACCCTTGCGACATGCCTTTCCAAGTTCTGGTAAAGTATTTATTTGAATTCGATTCGATCCCTTGGTTCGTTGCTTCCAACGCTTGGAGCTTTTTCAACCTGTGCTTCTCCAATGTCAAAGCACTTTCTGCAGCTTGAGAATGATTCCATGTCTCTGCAACTCTGCTACTAACAACTCTCTCTTCCGCAAGTTTTTCTTCTTCTTTTGCTGCCTTTCTCTAACCATTAGCTTTTTTTCTTTGCTTCTTCTTCGGCTCTGATCGTTGCTTGCATTACAGCCTCTCTACGAGCGTTTTCTTCGTGCGCACGTTGTTGAACTGCAGTCAGATAGGTTTCGAGTGCTACAACGACTTTATTGCTGTAGATCATAGCAAGCACCCACAAATGTGAAACTAAAACATCAAGTTTTGAAACCTAACGGAGACAACAATTATCTCAGATGATGACACTTTTCCGGCAACGACATTTCTTCGACGGCAACATTTTCTGGGCAAGCATCGATACTATCAAAGAAACTGTCGTCTACCATTATCTTCACTAGCTACTACCGCATATATCTGCTAAACTTAAGCCATTTAGTTTTTCTTTGGTTTGTTAAACTGACATTTACCTTCACAAAACCGAACAAAAAAAGTTCGGTTCAAATTCGGCAATGGATTTTAAACCCTAAACCGAACTGAATTATGAATTATGAACCGTATCGAACCAAACTTCCAATTTGGTTTAACTTAAAAAAATATTTCTCCCAGACTGAACAAACCAAAATACCAAAACGACATATACAAAACAACACGGTGTCTTGATTCTTCAGTAGTACTCGATTTTCCATCAACCCTTAAACCAAAAATGTGATAACTCTTTTAACCAAGATTGATAACCAGATATCCAATCATGCAACAAAATTTCAACAAAATATCTGTTTTTGTAACTGTCTATGTCCCAGCTCACAAGTTTGTAACTCTGCCTAATGAATTTGCATTATTTTGCGTACAGTATCAAAAATGAATTCTTCATGTTTTTTTTTTTTTCCAATTATTTGTTTTTTTTGATCGAATGAGAAAATGAGTTTATGTGACCAAAACCGGCTTTACATGGAAGTGGGCCAATCATGGATTTGCAGCTTTGAATATGTTGTTCGGCCAATTCTTTGAAGAACCTCAATAGCTGAATTTGTTAGGGCCTATAATGTTCATTCAGATTCAGATGCTTCGTCTGGAAAAAGCTTGAGAATTGATATTTGTTTAAAACCATAAAATTATATTTTTTTTTGTTAAAACTACAAATTATATATTTCCACCAAAACTGAATAATCATATTTTATTGTCAAAATCGTGAAATCGTATTTTCAGCCTAAAACCACAGAATAACATTTTCCTATCAAATTCAAAAAAAATACATTTTTATCAAAACCAATTTCATCAAAACCATAAAATCACATTTTCTCTGTAAAACTACAAAATCACATATTCTAATCAAAACTGTGAAATCATATTTTTCGTCAAAATCATAAAATTTTATTTTTATAAAATAAAAATTCATATTTTCCGCTAAAACATGAAAACTACATTTTTCCTATCAAACCCCCAAAATTGTGATTTTCTTTAAAATCACAAAATCCAATTTTTTAATCAAAACTACAAAAATGTGTTTCTTAAAAAAACTGTAATCAAGTTTGTGAACAAAAGTGTAAAATGCAAGTTTCAAAATCACGATATCATGTTTTAATCAAACTGCAAAAACTGCATTTTTGTATGAAATTTAATTTCTTAGATATTGTTGAACAAAAAAAAAATTGTCAACAACCAAAATTAATTTATAAATGCAATTTTCGTTCTCATCTTATAATTTTATATGAACTTACGCGATCAAAATCAATTTTTAAATGTCAAAAATAATTATTTGAATATTTTTAGTTGTATATATACTTTAGATCTTGAGTAAGATAAAAAAATATATGGCTAGTATAAAACATAGATATTTAGTCACTTTTTATCATAATATTTACCTATATTGAAAATGTAAATTCATAAATATAAACCAAACAAACAAAATCATATTTAGATATAACATCCAGATTAATATAGTGATATTATTTATTCCACGGATAATATATACAAAGATGGATCACCTAAGGTGTACATCGAATCTCCTATCAGTCATAGTATAAATCAATTCGTTTGGTAAATTATACTATTTTAGTGTTTTCTTATTCACATAATGTTAAATATATATATATATATATTATCTAGATTCACAATCAAAAATAGAAACTAATAATTTTCAAATAGATTATCTAAATGAAACATTTGAATGAACTATTTGCATACAACTGCCAAATGAGCAAACCCGTTTATTATTTTTACCAGGCTTTATTCAATCCATCTTTAATGGATCTGTAATTTGTATGCTTTCTTTTAGACACCTCACATCACTAGCTTGTCACTACTAATTTCTCTTGGATTTGGCAAGATCCAAAAGGATCCAAGGTAGTGATTGGTATGATCAGTATTTTTTTTATTATATAATTATGTTGTTTTGTTATACAATTATAATTCATTTATACTCTATCAGAATTTATATTATATAAATAATGTTCTATTTTTGTTTAAAGACAAAATTGATGATGACAAGGATATCTACCAACACCATCGTACATGGGACACCTTCTCTGTCTTTTCTATCCTCTCATTGCCTCAAATGAATGGAACATGTTATTTGGTAACTTGGTACTGATTTTGGGGTCGCTATTTACTTATTGGTGCTTTATTTAATAATCTGAATTTATGTCATTTGCGTTACATCAATTTTTTGTATTATAATCACACGATTTACTTCGCATAAATATAATTGCAACTGTCCTACTATGTCAATGTTTAAACCCGAAAGTGGAACTTATAATTTTCGTTCAATAGAAAGTTTTGAAATCACATAAAATTCTTAGTTATCTTCTACCACTACAATCTACATACTAAAGATATTTTGACAGAGTTGTAATTCCTCAAATAGTTTTTAGAATTTGAGCTTTATGGTAAAAAAAGAATATCAATATTCCCGAGGTGATTTGATCAAAGTTCACGATTACTTTCACATTTTCGCTTGTATTTAAATTGTCAGAAATACTTTAGGTTAATTAAAAAATTGATTATACCTATGTGTTGAAATTTGTATGTGAACCCGCGTGCCGAAAAGGCTATCCACATTTAATAACTTATCTTTTTTTATTTTTTTATTTGTTCCGTATGTGACATTTTTTCTTATAAATAAAAATTTATTTCATCTTTCTTCAAGGCCAAGCTAGTGTCTATTCTTCAAATAGATCTAAAGAAAGAATTTCCCGTTATTACTTAGTGAAACCACGAGAAAATTTGTTGGGCTTCTCCGATATAAGAATATAAACAATATACAAAGATTATGTTTTACGTTATCGAATAATGGTTTATCAATATAAGTAATCAAATATAGCCTACAAAAGTGAACGTCGTTAGTCCAGTGGCATTGGCTCAATCCTTCCAAAAAAAGGTTAGTTAAAAATATTGTTCTTACAATAAAAGAAAAATAAAGGAGGAGAGACAAAAAGCTGAAAGGAGAAGATGGTGTAGAGTGTTGTGACTTGTCACGGACAAAACCTTACAAACATTAGATTTGTGGTTCCATATGATGACGTTGCCCAGTCACGCCTCCACGTGCACATTATTGATAATTCCACTCCTCCACTATATATTTATATATAAAGTAAGTGTTTTTTCCCTTTATATCTTGTGTTTTGGGTTTAATCGAAAGTTGATTAGAGATCGTCACCTTACTTTTATGATCAGGAACTTCCGAACATATTACATATCTTTTTAAGTCCGGAATTATCTTTTGATATTATTTTATGAAAACACACTGAAAAAAATAAGAAAAAGTGATCCACAAACCCAAAATCATACTCTTATATTTAATACATAAGATTAAATTTTAGCACTCAACCAGCATTCTCTAATCAGCTTAGCCAATTAATATCCTGAAAAATGTCAATAACAAAATATTTATCCTTAGTTTGATGCAAATACATATTAGCTTATTAACAAAAAAAATGAACATATTAAGCTTATTTAAAAAAGAAAAGGAAAATATGGAAAATAGTTTTAATAAATTATTTTACACAGTTATATTTTGAAATTAGTCTAATTATAATGAGAAATACTGTTACATTTGATTTTCTTATACCTATTAAAATAAAGTTATTTTATAATAAGTTAATATTTTTTGTCATTAGAAAAACAAAAATATAAATTTCTTATTTTCTAAAATTTTAATGTTTCAATATACCTAGGGATTGAAAAATTTCATAATAATAACAAAAGAAAACTTAAATAAATTGAAAAATAAAATTAATTTATAATATCAATTTAAAGTATTTGCATTAATTTTTTAAAAGCTGATATGGAATGCCTTAGATGCATTTCAAATATTTCTTAAAATTTTAACGATAGTATTTATCTATTTTTTTGTCGACAAAAAAAGAAGTTATTTTTTTATTTTTGTTTTTTGATTACTAAAACATAGATTATTTATTTTCTAAACTCTTTTGTATTTACAATACTATCTAAAAAATAAGACAATTTCTTAATAATAATCAAAATAAAATTAAAATTTTAGCAAATATATTTAATTAAGTAGCGTTAAAGCATTTCAAAAAATTTATAATCTTTTATTTTTATAATTTTCATATTTATAATGTACTCAAAATTAAGAAAATATTGTAATAACAATAAAGAGAAAATTAATAAAATTTAACAAGTAAAATTAATTTAAAATGTTTTTATTAATTTTGTGCTAAATTAACACGTGGCTCTATCTTGGTGGATGATGTTAACTTCTTACTTTCACTCCCAGTTCTACTTCATCCCAGTTGGCTTAAAGAGAAATATAAGATACTATCAATAATATTATAATAATATTACAATAATAAAAGCTGAAGTTATATGCTCAAAAGTTATCCATACTAGTTTTTAAACAATCAACCGCCATCAAATCCAACCCGTAGGATTAGGGCAGCTATAACTGTACCTCAACCGCCAAATCAAATCTTTCTTGTCCGCTTTTAAATACCACGACACGAAAGCTTCACAATAACTTCCCTCACATTCTCTTTCTCTCTCTCTTTTTAGAAATGGATAAAAGTAAAACGTTTGGAGAGCAATGGAGGTTCAATCCGGCGTTTAAACCGCCTGAAACGCCGTTAGATTCTATGGAGTTTTTATCACGCACGTGGAGTGCTTCCGCAACGGAAGTTTCCAGAGCCGTCGTCGCTTCTCCGACTTCTCAACCGCTGCAAATGCGTTTCTCGGAGATCAAGAATGTTTCTGACGTCACTCTGGTGCCGGAAGATGAAGAAAACGGCATCCTTTCTGGAAACACTTTCTCTTTCGCTTCCTCTGAAACTTCTTTAATGGTCATGGAACGTATCATGGCTCAGTCTGTAAGTAAATTTATCCACAACCGACGTCGTAGTTTAAAGAACTAAATAAAGAAATTAACTTCCTTATTTTTATTTTTATTTTGTGAAAATATAGAAATCTTTCTAGGAAATATTGTTGCGAAAATAACTTTATATGTTGTCTATGTTACTATTTATTGAGATGGTGTAAAATTAGAAACTTCCTTCGCTTTTCTTTTTCATCATTTTTTCCAATCAGATTTTAATTTTTAAATAAATTTTTTGTTTGCTTGTGACAGCCGGAGATTTCATCACCACGGACTTCAGGGAGACTTTCACACAGCTCTTTCACCGAGAGCCCTCCGATCTCTCCCTCCGACATCGACGACTTTAAGGTCAGACAAATTCTTGAACCGGTTTTCAAAAAAAAAATACTAAACCGGAATTGAAAATCTAGTGGAAAAAGGATATTCTTTCCAGAGAATTATTCCCTTCATTAGTAATTGAATCCAGTTCTTCATCAGTCGCTTATTCTGACATCTGAATTTCTGATTTGTCAAGTGTTGGACAATTTATAACCAGACAAATTGTGTAAATATTAAGATTAGGTGGGTTAAATCTGTGAGAGGGATAGAAAATATGGGTCAATATTGTGAATTCATAAAACACGTTGACAAAACAAAAAAGGCTAAAGTGTATGGAGAAGCAGTAGAGTAAGACAAAACAGAGGAACACAACGCGCAGGCTTTCTCTTCGTCCCAACGCATTTTCTCTGTCAATTAATACAAGTTGAACAGTATTATTGTCTGTTCGCTTTTTTTTGTTGTATTTATGTTATTAAATATTATTAAGAAAACGGGTTCGATTTTGTAATTGTTTAGGAACAAATTAGTTGTTTAGCATTTATGATTTTGGACCTAAATATGGGCTGGCCTATATTCACAACGGTCTATTTTCCACATCATTTTCCCCTCCTTACAAATACATAAAAATTAGTTTTATTTCTGTCAATTATGAAAATATCAAACTACAAACAGGAAAATGTTATAAAAAATGCGTTGGGTTTTGTATTTATTTAGATAAATATTGTTGTTTAAAATTTATGATTTAGGACCCAAAGATGGGCTGGCCTATGTTCACAACTGTCTATTTTCCACAGCCTTTTATTATAAATACTTTATATAAGATATTTTACTTTATTTAGATAAATGTAGGCTTACTTCATTCCAACGAGGAAATTCCGCGAGAATAAGAAAATTATTAATAAAAAGTTCTGCTTCTTTGATCCATAATCTGCATTGGGACTAGTTTAATTTGTTTAAACGTGTAATAATATTAAAACTAAAATATTGGTCCAGCAATTCTACCGTGTAAGCCCATCCTTTAATGAGCACATACGTGGTCCATCCGCCGTCCCGGGCGTGGCCGGAGGATCTAAAACTGTTGGCCGGTGGCTGAAGGATCGGAGGGAAAAGAAAAAAGAAGAGACGCGTGCCTTAAACGCTCAGCTTCACGCGGAGGTATCTGTAGCCGGCGTGGCTGCCGCGGTGGCTGCTATCGCTGTAGCAACCGCCTCTCAGTCTAGTTCTGGAAATGACGAGCAAGTAGCCAAAACTGACTCGGCCGTGGCTTCCGCTGCGACTTTGGTGGCGGCACAGTGTGTGGAGGCCGCAGAGATTATGGGAGCCGATCGCGAGCACTTAGCCTCCGTTGTCAGTTCTGCGGTCAACGTTCGTTCTGCCGGAGATATCATGACGTTGATCGCCGCCGCGGCCACAGGTATAGTTCTCTTGTCATATCATTTTTGTTGATCGTAAAAATATAATTGTTACTTATACAAATTTAGGAGCATGATCCTAGTCTTTAGATTGTGTCAAAATACTCGTCAAAACTCTATAAAAAGTCATTTATCAACGCAAGAAAGACTAGACACTAATTTGATCTCCAATATCTGTAAAACTTTCAATTCTTAACCATACATATGTGTATTAGTTTTTTTTTTTCTAATAACCAGAAGTTTATGAGTTGAACTCCAGACTTACTTATTTAGACATGTATAGACTCACATACTGACTCCTAAACCATCGGATCACAGTGAATTAGTAAACTTTCTTTAAAATGTGGGTACGTAGCGTTGAGAGGAGCTGCGACGTTGAAGGCGAGGGCATTGAAGGAGGTATGGAACATTGCGGCAGTGATTCCAGTGGAGAAGGGGATACCGAAAGGTGGTGGTGGTGGTGGTGGTTACCAAGGCGAATTAACTCCGGAAGATAATTTTCTTGGGATTTGTAGTAGAGAATTGCTAGCTAAAGGTTGCGAATTGCTTAAACGCACCCGCGAAGGTTGGTTAATATCTTCAAATCGTTACGATTTATTTCATGTTACGTTGTTCTTGAATACATCAATGTAATTCCGATACTTTTTTATATTCGTTTCATATTTTTCAGGCGATCTTCATTGGAAAGTTGTTTCGGTATACATAAATACAACAAAGCAGGTAAAAACAAAAGATATGGAATCATACTATATTTTAGTTACAAATAATAAATGGGTTTATTTACAATTTTTTCATTTTTTAATGTGCATTATATATATATGTAATGTGCAGGTAACGTTGAAGATGAAAAGTAAACATGTTGCTGGGACCATTACAAAGAAAAAAAAGTGTGAGTGAAACACTGATGCTTTGCTTATCTCTTACACTTTCTTTCTTTTTAACGCGAACCCATTAGATCAAAAGGTCAAAAAGGTACTAACTTTGGAATTGTTTTTGAGGTTTAAGAGACTATTAGATCGTAAAGTTAAAGAAAGATCCAAACATTGATCAGCCTATAATACTAATATTCTTTCTTTGTTTTTGTTAATAGATCATAAAAACAAAGTAATGGTAGTCCAATGATTACTCTATTAGACATCCGTTTTTTGGAGACTAGTCTTAAAATTAGTGTATACTAAAATAATATGTTTTCTAAGTCGCTGAACTTGTGATGGATTGATATATAGATGTGGTGGTGGAATTGGTGAAGGGATTACCGGCGTGGCCTGGCCGCGAATTGCTTGAGGGCGGAGAGGATTTGAGGTATTTTGGGCTAAAAACAGTGGAGAAAAGAGTGATTGAATTCGAGTGCAAAAGCCAAATGGAGTATGATCTTTGGACACAAGGTGTTTCCCTGCTTCTTTCCATTGCTTCTGATAAATGTTGAATTTAAGGTGTAGTCTTGGGGTAAAGTCAGTAATGCAAATGAAAAAATTATACTATACATTATTGATGATTAAGAAGATCCTGACCGCCGGTTTTAAATCATATTTTGTAGTTCAAAGATAAAAGAGTTTAGTTAGGGAGTTTTGTGTCGTGTGTGAGAGAGAAGACTTATCCATTTCCTTGATCTGATTAAAATTTAATTAAAATTTCTGATTTAAAAGATACATTTACATTAATAGACATTTTTCTAGTTTCTCTCTACACTTAAATGTATTGGTATGAATGAAAAATCTAAATTGCCTTTTAATTTAGATTTCTCTTTTTCTTGTTATTTATTCCATTGTTCGCACAAGCTTTATTCATCTTATTAACCATCCATATCTTCATCTCTATTTCCTTCTTCTAATCTCTGATTAAACATGTATAACCATGAAGACAAGCTCCGAGTGGTTAATTGTCGGTTTGACAATATCAATAAGCTAAGTCGAATCGACTAATGCCAACTCAGCTCAATCCAATTCTCTAATATGTCGAAATCAAAGAAACGATGTACCATCTATCAGCCTCCAAATCTTATACAGGTCCATTGTCGTTAATCAAAAAAATCTGATTTTCAATTAAGGATAGGGATGTCGAATATGGTAATGGAAGCTTCTCACGACATTGTTTTTGGAGACTTTCATTGAATAACTCATCGATATCTTTCCAGAATCTGGAGTTGTATAATTCATTTATTCACCTCATGAGCATTGCATACTATTGGATCTTAATTTTAAGGATGTTGACATAACGTTTACATGCAAAAGTATCCACACAAATTTTTTTATAAACAATTTCATCTAAACATATCCACACAAACGTTTTAATGCAACACAAATATGTTCATAAACGATTTCACGCAAACATACCTACATAAACATGTTCGTAAACGATTGCAGACAAACGTATCCACACAAACGTGTTTACAAAAATATATCCAAGTAAATGTGTTCATAAATGATTTCATATAGGTACCTAACCATGGATATTTTTTTTAAATTATCATGGATATGTTACATAAACCGTTTTGTATAGACAACAAAATTCTCTCTCACATAATTCATAAAATATTTGGTATACATTTTTTGTTCATCAACCTTCATCATCCATGTGTTGTTTTTTTTTCATCATCCCTAAATGTTTGTTTTTACAAAATTTTGTATCTTTCAATTGTTATTTTTGCCACTAGAATCAACTCATGCTCTTTTATTATTTTTTAACCTTTTTTATTTAAATCCAGATACACTAAAAAATAAGAAAAAAAAAAACAAGAGTAAGATATATAGAGTAGAAAATGGTAGGATAGAGTTTTAACTCTCACAAAATTATAACAAAATTGTATTAGTGTCAAAGTGTCAATTTTAAAAGAAATAAGTGGAAAAATATTTTATTAGGTAATCAACTGTTTAAAAAAAGTAAAGTGTTGAATTTTCCTTTTTCTATTCAGGGTTTTCCTATTTATGTATCAGATTATCTCTATAATATTATTTGAGAAATACATTTATAAAAATGTCCAAAAATATAAATTATTACATCATATGCCAATGAAAATAATTTTAATGAATTAAAAAATCTCATTACAAATTAAATCAATAAATATATATTTTTAAATATTTTATTTTTTTTATTTTTAGTGATACTCACAAGTTTTTCTTAACTGTTTTAATTTAATTGATTTAATATTTCAAAAAAATAAAATAAAAGATTTTATACGATTTTCAGTTTCCTTTTTTAAATTATTTCTAATATATATCACTATAACATTACTTAAAATTACATTTATAAAAATATCCAAATATCGAAATTATTAATTCGTATGCTACTGAAAATAATTTTAATGAATTAATAAAAAAATCATTATAAATTATATCAATATATATACATTTTCAGATATTTTAGATCCCATTTTTAGTGATACTCACATGTTTAACAACTTTAAAATTTTCAAAAATTTTAAATAGAAGATTTATCCAATTTTCTGTTTTATTTTCAAATTATTTTTAATCTAAAATCAGTATAAATTCAAAATCTTTCATAAACTTTAGTAATAAAGAGAAAATTCTCTAAAATATATTGTTGATATATTGAATTTAATTCAAAAAATTATCCAAAAAGCTAAACATTTATCTTCAGAGATCGTAAATCGTAACATTGTCTCCTATATAAGATCATGTCATTTATTTAACAAACATACTGTTTCTTCTATCTTTATGTCAGTTTTTAGATTTCTTTTCTATTTTAATTTTAACTAATTTATTCGTTTTAGTTTATGGGTATACTTCAATTGACATATAAAACTTTGTATTTACAATATAATTTCATAGAAAAACAGGTTAAGTTATAAATAGGGTATATTTTATTTTTTTTTGAAAAATATAACTCTGTAAATATGTAAAAGATTTTCAAAATCTCTACTTTCGATTCTCAAATGCAAGTCATAATTTTTTTATCATACGAAAACATATTCTACTTTTTAATAAAAAATAAAAATTTGAAACCAAAAATAAAATATAATAAAAAATGAATGCAAATTTTACTTACGAAATAATTATAAATGAAATATTACTAAATTTTAAAAATGTAGTAATATTTTTTTCTTCAATTGGATAGCTAAAAATAAGTTATTCAAAACAGATCAAAATCACAAAGTGGTGCGAATCTTAACATTTATATCACAAATTAACTGCTTCAACCACAATATATATATATATATATATATATATATATATATAATATCATTCATCATATTGTGTTACTTAGCCTGCGTACTATTTCTACTTGTTTTGAGGTCCTTAGATTTCTAAATAAACATACAATTAGAAAATTCGAGAATCACTAAAAACACACACACCACACATTTTATAACCACAGTTAGCTACATATTTTTCGTGATTATCTTTGATGGCCCCAAATGAAAAAAATAAAATAAAAAATGTTTGACTACTTTGTGGCTTATTATAGTGACAACAGTAATCACATATATTTTGTGATTGCCGCGGACGCAATCTGTGGATTTATGTTTTTTAGTTTTTCTATAAAATATATATTTTTTTCACATTCATTAACCACGTTTGCCTCGTAGCATTGAAAAAATGGTGGATATTTATGAAAGTTCTTTCAAGAAACTTTCGTGAAACTACTTGAAAGTTTTTGAAACGATTCTCTTCTTACTTATAATTTCGTTCGTAATTTAAGGATTCAATGGATTTGAGAAAGCGGATATTTTAATTTCTAAAAATTTGACGTTATTGTAAAAGTAAAATTTGTTCCTCGTTGATCATTTATAGCTTGGCTGGGAATGCTTGCAAGGTTAGCAACGAAAGAAAAGCTAAGAATATTATTTGTTTGCTTCGGCACCGGTCTACACTCATTTGGCAACTTTTTATTCTCATTTCTTCAATTGTTACAACTATTAATAAAAAAGGTCAACTTTCTTTGGAGCCTTTAAATTTTCTTTGCCGCTTCTGAGTTAAAACAATGTTAGCAAGCAAGAAATGAGATTCTGAAAAAGACCATTTGTTTTACAATACTAATTTAACCAAAAAAGCACTAATTATTATAGCGATGGTTGGTCTCGGAGAGAGAGAAGATAGTTGCAGCGATGGTTGGTCTCGGAGCCACCCTCAAAAAGAATAAGCATAAGGGCCACCACGGAGGCGTCTTACCAAAAGTTTTCAATGTGATGTTGAATTTACAAAATGGAGAAAATTGACACGGATTTGATAGAAAAATAAGCTTCAAGAGGAGGTTAGGCAACGGATATGCCATTGAAAATGCTGAGTCATGGTCACTGAAGACATTGTTATGTAAATATTTGTTCATAACAAAAACAACAAAACATTTCGTGGCATATTGCTAGTCGTATGAGAATTTTTCAAAGATGTCGAGTGATTAAATCTCTAATATGGGTTGTATATGATTTCATAAGTTTTAATTGCATTTTTTGCAAGTTAAAGGTAAATTTGCACAAGAATTCCATTGCAACAGTTTTTTTTTTTTTGGTATAAAACTCAATAAAATAATATCAATTTTTTAAAAAAATTATTATCTCAACCCATAACACATGAAATTATCCAGTACATATATTTCATAACAATCGAGTTAAATTCATGAGCTAAGAGGTCACTTAGATAAAGAGTACACAATAACATGTCATAAACAACAAACCTAATTATGAGATTGATTGATTTTTCCGTTAACATTCACAAACGCATCATTTATAGTATCATTCAAAATTGTCAAAATCAAAAGTTGTTTCCCTCGAATATATAGGTTATAAAGGGTTATGGATGGGTAATTAAAAAAATCTTTAAAAAGATAAAATTCATATAAAATCAGGATACATAACAATAAGTTAAAAACTAAAATTTTTATTTTATAATTATGAAATATATGAATAAATTTGATATTTTCTTTAATATTGACTAATTACCTCTCATAATTTTATATTTATAAGATCTTTAATCTATATATATATATCTAACAAACTAAAAGGTTTTAAATATAATATTAATCTCTATAAAAAATAAAATAAAATTTTATTAGTTATAATTTTCATCCAATGTGAAAAAATTAAACTAAATATATGTATTATACACAGAAATGATTTTAACGATTTTTATACATATATAATATATTTAGATTCAGTTATTGTTTAATTGATATAATATATGTTAGTCAATTAATCATAAATATCTCAAAAACATATATGTTTTCAACAACCATATTAATATATAAATCATTTAATAATATTTGAAATCATAATCACATATTTTTGCGAATTATTGCATTCATAGCCGCTAGGACTCGACAAAATAACCGGAACCGAAGAACCGAACCAAACCCGATCCGAAAAAGTAGTACCAAACCGAATTTAGAATTGACAAATAACCGAACGGGTCCTAAATTCTTATATTCAAAAAATCGAACCCAAATCCGAACCGAGAACCGAATGGGTACCCGAAATATGTGAAATATAATTATATTTTCAAATATATTAATTATATTTAGGTTTATAATAATTTAAATACTCAAACTATAATAATAAATTTAAATTTATTAGTTAATTTAAGATTAAAATAATTAAAACATTCAAAAAATTGAAACATCTAAAAAAATTAAGTTATGTTTGTCAAAATTTAAACAATTTTTATTTACATTTAATTAATTTTTATTTTTTAAATATATTATGGGTACCCGGACCCGACTCGAATTTTGGTGGAACTGAACCGAACCCGAACCGAAAATTAAAAATACCCGAACGGTTCCTATTCTCTAAACCCAAAAAACCGAATTACCCGAACAAAAACCGAACGGATACCCGAACGCCGAGACCTAGCAGCTGCGTTTAAACTTTAAACTAGTCAAACCCTATATTTAACTTTAAACTAGCCAAACCCAATATGAAAAATGGATATATATTTCATAACAATCGGGTCAATTTCATGAGCCAATAGGTCACTCAAGAAAAGAGTACACAATCAAACTTCATGAGTAACAAAAGCGACTATATAGAAAATAGGAAAAACAAGCCCTAAAAAAATTAGTTCTTAACCTCAAACTCTTGAATTTCGACAGGAACACCCTCGCGACTCCCATCTTTGATCTTAACCAATTCAGAATCATCTCCTTCTAAATAAGCCATCAAAAACGACACTACAATTCCACCAACAAACCTCCTCATTGGTCTTCTCTCTTCACCATTCTTACACAGACAATAAGAACTCTTCCCTCTAAGCCCTTTTGTATCATCATCAAGCATGTCCAAATGCCCGTAATCTTTTGCCACAAAATGCCACGCTGGACCTTGACATTCCTGGAAGAACTCTCGGTGGTTCACTCCGGTAGGCGCGCACGGCGGAAACAAGGGGTTCCGGGCAATTTCACCAAGTCCCGAACCGATCACTAGAACAGGCATTTTGTCTAGGTCAAATGAGTTTGGTTCATAGGTTAAAACAGGAGGAGGGGTTTGTTTCCCTTTCCCTGTCCCATCGACCGGATCTATACCGATCAATGTCGAAATCTTTAGATCGGACGAGTATCCAAATTTCTTTAAGGCCACGGCAAATGCGGTTTTTCCGCCGCGGCTATGGCCGGAGAGTGCGAATTTGGATAAATTTGGTGTTACTTGTAATGGAAGAAAGTGGTTAAGTCCGACTGATAACCAATCCATTATCGCCGCTGTTGATTTTATCTCGTCGGTCGTGTCTGGTCCGGCAATGCTATATAACTGTTGAATATCACATAAACAAGAAATTTCATTCACACCAAGATAAAAAAAAATGTGTAACCTTATGATTCTTAAAAGATTCAGATTATAATGAATTGGACAGATTGATTAGAGACAAAAGCAGAATCACACATCAAGTGGTCCCATCGATTTGCATATTTGTTCTTATTTTTTCTTCATGTCTAAGGTTTTGATAAGAGCCAAACATAAATAAACAAAGGTTTGAGGGAAAAAACTCAGCGAAACGTGGCATCATGTACTCCATTCAAATAATGAGTTATAGTCTTATAGATATGTCTTTTACTGTGCTATTTTTCTTCTAAATACTAATCAATCGATAAATGTATCTTTTATGTTCTTGGATTCAGTTAAAATGTCTGAATTATAAATACTACGGTTTACTTACACCTAAGTTTTGCATTAATCCAACATAACTTGTTTATAGGAGTTTACGTTAGTTCAACATGGATAGAACATTCAAACTTAAACCCGAGTGACCAATGGTCCACGCCTAATGTTTTCACACAATAGAACTGACTCCCACTTTATAACGAATTTACGTCGTTGCCTCTAGACCCGAGACTACTGTGTCACCACACGCAGATTCACACCTAGCTAACTAAACTATACACACTTTGAATTAAAACTAGATAAATTTCAGTGGTTAATTTATTAATCGTGAATCAGTGTAATTAATTTAAAATTAAATTGTGAGATAAAGTTGAACCTGCGGAGCGATGACGATGAAGCCATGGGAAGAGACATGCAACATAAGCTGGGAGTAAAATGAGTTGTAGAGAAGGTAACCATGGAGGAGCATCACCACCGGGTATTCTCCTTCCTCCACCGGCGTTGCCACCAACAGCCGCTTGGGCGGAGACGGCGGAGTCTGAGAAGAAGATGGCGTCGTTTTGCAGCAGCGAGAAGTTATGTCCACTGTTAAGAGATCTGTTTTGTATTTGCCATCTGCAAAGGCGTTTCTTGTTGAAGAAGAGGACATTTTTTTCTTCTTCTCTTTCTTTTGTTATTTTTGTTTTTCTTTTTCTTTGTGGGTTCATGAGAATGAGATGTGTGAGATATTATTTATACTCATGAAAAAAAGTTTCATGAGAATGAGATGTGTGAGATATTATTTATACTCATGAAAAAAAGTTTCATGAGAATGAGATGTGTGAGATATTATTTATACTCATGAAAAAAAGTTATGTACTTATTATGTGGGACTTCTTTCTCAATTTTGAACTAATTAAGAAGTATACAATTTAATTGAGAGATATGAAAAGTAATTGGAGATTTCATTATTTTAATCCAGAAATAGAAAAAGTTTCTGGGGATTTCATTATTTTTAATTGGAGATTTCCTGTTTTGTTTGTAAGAAACTAAGAAAGTAATCGTGTTTTCATATTAAAGTACTGAATAAGAAGTGGTGCAAATCTATGAATAACAAAGAATTTAAAGCTATTCATTTCCATTAAGTAAACCAAGAATATAGAAACTCTAAATATTGACTAAATTATCTCAATCTGAGTTTTTGAATATAGAAACTCTAAATATTGACTAAAAATTAGCCAAAGTTTCTAAAAAAAATATAATTAATTAAAATAAAAATACAAAAAATTTAAAATAGGTAATAAATTTTATAATATTTGAAAAATTAAATTAATATATTATTTTCGGATGGGATTTAGGATTTAGGATTTGTTCTTCAATTTTTTCAGTAGTTGTTCTTCAACTCTTTTCACTGACTCATGCAATATGCTATGTAACTTATTAGGAGTGGGTTGATTCAGACCGAGTCTGTTCGCTTCATTACAGACACAGCATCTGCATAAAGTTTTCAATTGCTGTTTCTTTTATTAAATTAAAAATGTATCTACATATAAAAATTGAATGTAAAATAAAATTCATCCAAAAATATTTAGATTTAGGTAAGTTTGAAATAAAATTTTGGATGTACAAATGTACATCCAAAATTACAAAATTTAAAATATTCTCATTAAGATCATAAATTAAATTATATTTATTTTATTATTTTGTAAAACTCTTAAAATAGTGGTTTTCAATCAAAATTACAAATTTTTTATAAAAAATAAAAAATAATATTTTTAACCAAAGACATCACAACTACATTTACTACTAAAACCATAAAATATTAATTTTTTGTCAAACCAGCAAAACGTAATCCCGTCAAAATTAAACTATATTTTTAACCAAAACCGAAAAATTAAAACCACATATGTTTTTCTTCCAAACCACTATATTTTGTTTTTCCGCCAAAACTATAAAATTATATTTTTTCCTAAAACTATAAAATTTTATTTTCTACTAAAACCCTAAAAATATGTTTTTTCTCTAAACCGTAAAAAATTATTTTCCACCAAAACCATAAAAATACATTTTTATTGAAAACTGGAAAAATTGCATTTTTCCTAAAAATTGCTTTTTTGTGGCAACAATCACAAAATAACTTTTTGTTAAAATTGTAAGATTACATTTTATTTTCAAATTTGAGATTTATTAAAATAAATTTATATGATCTTTAAAAAATTAATAGCCATTTAGTGAAATATATTTTATGATATGATTAATAGAGGTTTCTTTTAGTCATTTATTTCGAAATACTTTTAGATATTGTTACAAATTCACAAACGATACTGTATTTAAATAAATTTATTAAAACAAATTTATATGATCTTTAAAAAATTAATAATCATTTAATGAAATATATTTTATATGATATGATTAATAAAGGTGTCTTTTAGTCATTTATTATGAAATACATTTAGACATTGTTACAAATTCATAAACGATACTGTATTTAAATAACTGAATATAATACCTGGATACACAAACAAAGGTCCCCCACCTTCAACTTTTCAGCTGAACATAAAACAAAGTCGGTTCCAATATTTTGGGGCTGTTCCTTGGTTTATTTGGCATTTTCATCCAAATGATTTATTTAAACATTCTGTCCTATTGATCTATTTGAATGATGTTGGTTCTAATTTTTAGATATTCATTTGAATGAAGCATCTGAATGACCATTTGTTTTATTAAATCAAAAATACTTTAGTGTTTTTAATACCTAATTTTACAATGTGGGGTGATGAGTTCGAATCCCAGACATATAACATGAATTTTAGAGGTGACCACTATTGTGTTACATGATTCCAACGAATAACCATTTGTTTGTTTGCTTAGTTTTAATAAATTTTCATGTTTATCTAGATGAGTTTAATAAAAAAATGACTAAAATACACATAATTTATTCTACTCATAATTTTAATTTTAATATTAATCATATCAATTTTAATTATTAGTCTAAAATATATTTAAAATTAAATAAAATCAAATAATTATAATTATTTTGACATTTATAAATTAGTTTTATTCATAGAAATTCATATGATTAAAGATGCGTCTTTACTGTTTACGCAAAAAATATAATTCAACTTTGATAAAAAAAGTATTATTTTATGGTTGTGGAAAGAAAATTTGATTTGATAACTTCGTGGGGAATATGTGATTTTATGATTTTGACAAAAATATGATTTCAAAGTTATGACAAAAATTTCATTTTACGTTTAGGTGCAAAAATATGATTTCAAAGTTTTGACAAAAATATGTGATTTCAAGGTTTTTTGCAGAAAATATTATCGTTTTAAGTGGGGAAAATTATTTATCAATTTCAGTAGAAAATATAATTTTACGATTTTAGCGGAAAAATATGATTTTACGGTTTTGAATGGAAATATGTTTCTTCTGGATTTGGATAGAAATTGTGATTTTTATGATTTTGACAGAAAATACTATGTTTTACAGGATAATTATAAATGTTTATTTATATCATGTATGTTTAATTTTCTAAAATTTTATAAAAATGTTTAGTTTGAATAATGATATATTTGATATTTTCTAATTTTGACTGAACTATATTTTTCCATCTGGGCTAACTTGGATCAGTCAACTGGTTTTCAAAATTTTGACTGCAAAATTTTATTTTCTGCCAAAATCGCACCATCATATTTTTTCGGTAAAACCGTGAAATCATATTTTTTCATTAAAATTGTGGAATTACATTTTTCTAACAAAATTGTAAAATAACATTTATCCTGTCAGAATTATAAAATAACATTTACACAATTCATCCAAATCAACCATCTTAATATTTTTCATTTTTAACATTAAACGAAAATGAATTCTCATCTCTATTCATATGGTTCATCTTAATAGAGAAACGAAGGCCTTTGTATATTCTATTTCTTGTTCAAAATCATTTTCAATACTTAAAACCATTTGAATGGAGAAACGAACAGATCCTTTGTATATTCTCTTTCCTCATAAATTTACATTCATTTTTAGAAAATATAAAGTTCATATCTGTAATGGAAATTGATAATAGATCATTCTAGTTCAAGTCAGATGGCAAAAATATAAACCTTAAAAACATTAAAACTACATCTTGTGGCTGAAAAACTATCTCTGATGTTGTTGTGTTTTTTTTTTCTGATTAGGAACCAGAAATAATAATAAAAAATCTAGAGGAAACAAACATAAAAACGAATCAGCATAACAGCCGTACACGTGGCGATCATCGACGGAGGAAATGAGCTCCTATATATGGACCATCGTCAGCAGGCCGATGGGTCTGAAATCGAAGCATTCACACGACGAAGATCAGTAAATGGCTCTCGAGGTAAGCTTTTTTTTCTGAATTTTGATTTTTAGGTTCTAGATTCTGATTTCAATACTCTATTTCCTCGTTAAAATCTGCGTGTAATAGTGATTCTAGTTTCTCTTTCGGAGTTCTTGTAGAATAACAGATAATCTTTGATGATTTATCGATCGAATTGTATTCGCAATAGAATTGAATTTTCTGAGGCTAAGTTTTGATGCAGGCATGGTTTATGGATGATAGCAATGACGACCAGAGACTTCCTCATCATCGTAACCCGAAAGAGCTCGTCACAATGGATTACTTAGCAGGTTTTTATTCAAATCTCTTGCTTGAACTTACTCTTTCGCTTTCATATTAGCCTCACTCAATCTCTAAGTGAAAGAAAAAAACGACTCTGTACATGTTTATATCATTACATTCGTCATTCTTCTGAAACTGCGATTGGTGTGAATATGATGTTGTAGTTTATCTCTGGTTTGGTTAATTTTTCTCTGTGTGTGTTCTTTCATGCTTTATTCTGTTTAGTTGTGTTGTGTTTCTACTAGATAAGCACATGAGCTAACTCGAAAGAAACCTAAACTAAGGAAATTATCAAATACACAAAGAGCAGATCAAAAACTATACAAGTTTCTCTAACAATGATTGTGCTATGTCTTGCAGAGCTGGGAGTGCTGTACTGGAAGTTGAACCCTGAAAACTACGAGAATGATTCCGAGCTATGCAAGGTTAGAGAAGAAAGGGGTTACAATTACATGGTACGCTCGGGTTAACTCTTTCTGATCACCGTTTTTTTACTTTGGATCACTCTCACTCATGCTCACCATAACTGGCCATTGATGTTTTTAGTTTGTTAACTTGTTGCATATTAGTTTCATGAGAAAAATGATTGAACCCTATCGAATATTAGGACAGTTGGGCTATATAATCTCGCACAACGATATGGGAGGTAGGACAGTTCCTCTACTTAGCTAGGCTAAGGAAACATTTGTATGGTGTTTGTCTTTAAAACCCTTGAGCTAGATGCATGTAAATTCTCACAAATTCATGAGCAGAAGTTTTACCTGTAATCAATCTTTATATTAGGATTTGCTGGATCTGTGTCCCGAGAAAGTCAGCAACTACGAGGAGAAGCTGAAGAACTTTTTCACAGAACACATTCACAAGGACGAAGAGATTCGTTACTGCCTAGCGGGAAGTGGCTACTTTGATGTTAGGGACAAGGATGACCGTTGGATCCGAATCTGGATGAAACCGGGCGATCTCATTGTCCTTCCTGCCGGCATCTACCACCGATTCACACTCGACACCAGCAACTACATCAAGGTATTATAAAGCCAACTTGAATCTCTGTAACTAAAACGCTGATAAAACTATTACATCTTATGTAAAAATATTAGATTGTTGGATTGTGATGAAGTGGTGGTTTGGTTTTGTAGCTAATGAGGCTGTTCGTGGGAGAACCGGTTTGGACACCATATAACCGGCCACAGGAAGAACATCCGGCTAGGAAGGAGTATATAAAGAGCTTAACCCATAAGTTTGGAGAAACCATCAAAGCTTATTAAGAGGTTTACTATATGCTCTGTGGTGTATTTGTATGTATTGTTTACTCCTTACCAGTAAAAACAGAGACTCCTTCCGATCGCTTGTCACATACTTCGACGATATATGCTTTTATAACTTAAAATAAAAAGTATTAAAAATTATATTTATTTACTATTAACGTTTAAAATATTAACATGGTAATACAAAATAAAAATGTTTATATTTATTAACTACTTTTAGACAAATTAAATATATTGATATCATAAAGAATTTATAAGGTACAACATTCTTAATATAACTGTTAAATGTAGTTGTTGATAAATCCGAACTTTGTCTCTTCATTGAAATCAAAACACTTGTCATTTTTAGCAAAGATTTTCTGCGTTCTTGTTGGAAAATACGTTGATTTTGTATGACCGAGAGAAAAAAACCAAAAAAAGTGTCTTTCTGAATTATGGTATTAGTAAAAGGGACAAATCATCTTCACTTCTGTCTTTCGAACTAGCCAAAACCGTTCCCTTCTTATCAGACAATATTTAACATCAGGTTACAAATTTTTGGTGAGGAGTTCGATCAGTTAACAACGGAAACCAATTAAAATAAATCTCGAATAGAGTGAAGCCAACATAAATACTCGAATTGTTGATTATGGTTGGAAAAAAAAAGAGATCTCGAAATTGAAATTGAGATAAGTTGAATCCTAAGTTAGATAGAATTAGGGGCAATCTAGTTTTTATAAATATAATTACTAAAGGTTGTGGTAATGTATGAGATTAGAGAGAGATTTAGTTTTTGAAATAATATTTTCTTTTAATGAGAAGAAAATTTTAAGCTTTTCATCTCATAAACAAACATATGGAAACGATACTGAAGTTGAAATTGAGATGGATAGTGAAGGAATTTTGAAGGCTTTTGTCTTGAGTGATGAGATTTGTAATTTTTTGAAATAAACGTTTAAATCACCAAAAATAATTAGAATCGTGATTTAAAACGCACAAAAAGCGTCTATATTAATAACTTTAGGTAAATGTTTTTGTTATAGAAACAGGAGTCAGACTAATCATAGTGATGATTTTTATATTTTATATGATTTAATCATATATATATATGTATTATTTTCTTAATTCAACAATATTCAAAGAGTAATTGGTGATATTCTTTTGTTATTGTGCATTGTTAATCTAGAAAATATTTTTTACATGGTCTGATACTTATTAAATTTTTCAACAAAATTGTGGAAGTAATTATTTTATTTTATACAATTTATTTATTGCAGTCATTAAAGTAATTTATATTGTCGGAATTATGTGGCACAATGATGGTCACCTCTGAAATTCATGACATAAATTTGAAGTTCAAACTCAGCACTCCACAAAGTTAAAGGGATATTAAAAGTCACTAGGCTAAGTTGACAAAAAAGAAGAAGTGATTTCTATTGTATTCAATAGAAAAAAACTATTAAAAACATTATAAAGCAAAATGTTAGTAAGGGTCACACTTTGACTTATGTGCACTAATTTAATATTTCTCAGATTTAATAATATTCTGGAAATTAATTGGATAATTTATGAAAATTATCTGAATAGTTTGAATTGTTTCATCTTGTCTTTATATTAAATTAAATTATTACTTTTTGAATTTAATAATTTGTGTAGTTAAAATTTAATTGTTATAATAAATAAGAACTTTGACACCGATTACGAGTCTAGTGAGTCGACACATCAAATTCAATTTGGTAGTGGTTTGTCACATCAAACTGTGCAAGATTCTGATGTTTATCAGATTATCATGTGAGTACCTAATGTTATAAGCATGAGATTAATGATTGACAAAATTGATGGAGCTCAATTCATTATATCATATAAGAATCTTTATATTTTATTGACCAAGCTGAAATTAGATATATAACTCAAGGATAATAACATATGATTTTTCTTGAAAACATTAAAACATCTAGGACTAATCCACACATATTTGTGCTATTTAAAGTAATTACCTACAACAGAAGATAAAAAATATTTCGTGACTTATATTAATGATAGCACAAAATATTGTTATATTTACTTGTTATAAAGTAAAAATGACGTTTTAGAAAAATTCAAAGAAAATAAGGTAGATGTTGAAAATCAAATCGAAAGAAATATTAAAATAGTTTGAAGTGACAGAGGTGGAGAATATAAAGTACAGTTGATGCATTCTACAAAGAAAATAGAATCATTCATTAGACAACTGCTCTTTATTCATCTGAATCCAATAGAGTTGCGGAACATAAAAACCGAACTCTAAAAAAAAATGATGAATGCAATATCAAAAAAATCAGGCGTAGCCCATAACATATGTGGAAGCTCTAACGATTTCAAATTATATTCTAAATAAGATTTCTCACAAAGTGACAAAAAACGTAACTATGTAAATACTGTTTGCTCATACAAATACTTGAAAATGTGGGATGCTTAACAAAAGTTACAGTCTCACTTCCTAAAAAGGTCACGGTCAAACAAAAAATAGTAGATTATATATTTATTGGATATGCACACAGCAATAGTGCTTATTGATTCTTGGTTCACGAATCAGATATATTGAATATCCATACAAATACACTAATGGAATCGTGAAATACGTCTTTCTTTGAAAATATTTTTCTTTGTAAGGATAAATTAAACCCTAAGCAGACTATGAAATAAAGAGACACAAGTATTTCAACAAACATAGCAGGTACATCTACCATTTTCTGAAAATGGAAATGATGTTGGAAATAAACCTTGGCGTAATAAAAGAGTTCAGAAGGAAAAATCGTTTGGTGAAGATTTTTTAATGGTAATAACTCACTGAAAATGAACCAAAAACCTTCACTGAAGTAAGCACCTTTTTGCAAGGAAGCCGCCAAAACTGAAATCAATTCTATTATACAAAACCATATGTTTTACATAACTTACCTGAAGGGTTCAAAGCTCTCAGTTGTAAATGGATCTTTAAAACCAAATTAAAAACTGATAGAATAATCGATAAATACAAAGCTAGACATGTGGGTCAAGGGTTCCACCAAAAAGAAAATTTGGATTTCTTTGATACATGTTCTCCAGTATCGAGAATAACTTTTATCAGAAAACTCGTAAGCATCGTAGCATTACAAAATCTGGAAATCCACCAGATGAATGTAAAAATTGCATTTCTAAACGAAGATTTAGAAGAAGAAAAAGAAATATACATAAAACAACATTAAGGATATGTTATACCATGACAAAAACAAAAAGTATATCGACTTGTGAAATCGATGTATGGACTTAAGTAAGCTCCAAAACAATGACACGAAAAACTTGACAGCGTCATATACTTATCGTTGGAAGTACTACAAAAATGAATGTGATTAATGAATGTGATTAATGCATTTATTCAAATACTACAAAAATGCTTATGTCATGCTATGTTTATACGTAGATGATATGCTTATCATTGGAAGTAACAAAGATATCATCAATAAGACTAAAACCATATTGCATAAACAGTTTGACATGAAAAATATAGGATTGACAGATATAATTATATGGATTGAAATCACTAGGCATTATGGATGATACATATTATCTCAACAAAATTATGCTGAAAAAGTGTTTGATAAATTTAAAAACTATTTAAGTAGGACTTAAAAAACTCTTGTAGATACTACTCTTTACCTGAAAAAAATCAGGTGCACCTGTATCACAAAACGAATATGCTAGAGTGATCGGAAGTCTGATATACCTGAAAAATTATATTAAACCATATTTAGCACACTCAATAAATGCACTAAGTAGGTACACGAGCAATCCATGATACACCTATTGATATATGTATTAAATTACATATTGTTTATTAAAAACTATGAGTTGCACTAACTGGATACATGACTCCAAAAACTCAGAGTCAACAATTGGATATGTATTTACAGTTGGTGGTACCGCAATATCCTGAAAATCTTCCAAATAAACATTTTTGGCTAGATCCACAATAGAATCAAAATTCATTACATTAGACAAAGCCGCAGAAGAAGCAGAGCGACTTCGTAAGTTCTTGGAAAATATTCCGGTGTGGGAAAATTAGTGTCATCAATACATATACACTGTGATTACCAATCGGCTATAGCTCGTGCAAACAATAAATTGTACTACGACAAGTCACCTCATATACATACGACATAAGACCATTAGGAAATTGATCTCAAGTAGTGTAATCCCTCTGGATTATGTCAAATCAAATGATAATATAGTAAATCCCTTCACAAAATGTCTGACACGAGATCAAATCTTAAAATTATAAAAAAGAATGGGATTACAGCCTATGAAATAAAGATAAAGTTTGATAGAAACTCCACCTCCATAACTGAATAGGTTCAAAAAGACAACTAAATCAAATTAAGTCTACACAAATACTGTGAAACTCAAGTTTCTATCCAGTTTCTAAGAAGACAAACAGTGTTATCAGCGTATACAAAAGTTACGTATTGACTTTTAATGCTTTCATATATTCTTACCAATGAATTGAATCAGATTGCTTTGAGAAAAAAATACAAATATGGAAAAATCACCTTATGAGTGTGAAATGAGGTTGTTTCTAGGAGAATGAATGAAATGTAATATTCTTCAAATTCACTCATGAAAAATCAGGCTGTTCAAGACAAAAACGAACACAATATGAGAACAAAGTTCTAAGAGGAAATGTAGTTGTATTATAACTGTTGTTTAAGTTTACACAAAATATTCGGTTGGTTCAAGACATCATGTTCACCTTCTGGCTAAGTAAACCCGACAGATATTAACACTACATGGTTCAATGCTGAAAATGAAACCAAATCATATATGGTTATCTTTTCGTTTATACTCAAGAAAGTTTTTTCTTTAGTTTTCTCGATCCTAAAGAGTCATTCAAAGTCATCATCAGTTTAGAGTCAATTTTATTCATATAAAGGAATGTTATACCATATAGTAAGCAAATGTTAGACCAAAAATATTTTGGACATTGGGCTTATAACTTGTTCGAATGAGAAATTGACATAAAATTAAGACCCATCAAAAAAGTGGAAGTTATGATTTTATAAATCAAAGATCGAGTAAAATAAAATTATATATATTATTTAAATACACATGGATTTTACATAATTTTTTATATCAAAATCAAATCACATAAATCTAGAGATCCCAGATTCTATATGATCGTGTGTGGATTTTACGATCACGAGTGTGTTCTACAAGTCGATCATATCTCCCCACAACTCTCTATATAATCAAGTCGAGGCAAACAGTTTTAATCATCTGATAATCCGATCAAAAAACATATTGCTTTCATAAATTCAAAAACAAAAAAATAATAATCAAAATTTCTTTTGCTTTCGTTTTATCTCTTTCAGAAATGAATCTTATTTCGTGAGTATATCGTAGTTACTAGTTTGTAGATTCCGAATTCGATATAGTGAATCGGTCTATAAACGATTGAATCTTAAGACTTAAAAAGTATACTAAACCCATTCTTACTAATATAACCCTACATATTTTCACTTAAACTACATAATTCATTATAAAACCACAAAACATATAATTTCTCTTCTTAAAACCACATAAACATTATAAATCCACATAAAAATTATAATTTATCTTCCTAAAACCCTTTATCATTATAAAACCACCAAAACATATAATTTAAATTCCTTAAATTCCTAATATTTCATAAATATAAAATTTTATTTATTTAAACTAACATCAATTTTTTATAAAATAAAATGCTACAATATTTAATATTTAATATATATATATATATATATTCCTTATTAAATTTCAGAACATTAAAACAGTGTCTCTTAAATTAAATTATTTTAATATTTTTAAAACAATATACTATAATTACTAAAATATCATAAACTTATAATTAATTAAATTAATTTCACTAATCTATAAAAATATATAATTATTACTTTATGATATTCTAGTAATTATATTATATTATTTAAAAAAAATTATAATAGTTTGATTTAAATAATAATGTTTTAATGTTCCAAAATTTAATAAAGGATATTATTATAGATTTTAATATATATACAGATATATATATATATTAGTTTTCAAATATTATATATTTTAACATTTTATTTTATACAAAAATTGATGTTACTTTAAATGAATAGAATTTCATATTTATGAAAGATTATGATTATGAGGTTTTATGAAAGCTAAATTATTATGTTTGGGTGAATATATAATGAGTTATATAGTTTTGGAAGAAATATATAAGATTATATAAGTAGGAGTTGTTTGATACAATCGTCTTTTCCTTTTTTTCTAAATTTATTTTTCTAATCGTGTTTTTTATAAATTAATTACACATATCCGATTTTTTATAATTATATCGGATTTTATTGGATCATATTTTCTTATCTAAATTTTCAGATCGTGCAACATTTGCTATATCTTAACTCGGGTTCTTATACAAAAACATTAATTACTAATACTAACTACTAAAGTACAAGCCTCGATCAGTATTTTAAAAATACATGTTTCGATTTTAGGAGTTACATATGTGATACATTTTTGTAATAGCCATAATAATTCGATTATACTTCGTTGTATTTTTAATCATTTTTTTAACAATGAAAATGAAAATTAACAATCTCTATCCATTTATCTGATGCAAATTTTTGGGTATCTCAAGCAAGCTTATCTATAGAAACTTCAAAGATTTAACCATCTATTGAAATTTCAATCTATGAATTCTCGTGAAACGCAAAAATGTATCAAGTATTTATGTTTTGGAAACTATTGACTCGTTTTTCTTTTTGTTCATCATTATGGGAGATGGCAACTAAAGTAAAATGATTTGGGCCGAATTAAAGCCCAAGAAAGTATATGGCTTGCAGATTTATCAACAAACAGATTCTGTCACATTTTGCTCGACTGATTTTGTTCGAAGACGTCATCAACATTTTATTTTCTCTAAGTTCTATCCATAAAATATTTACATAAAATTTTCTCATATGACTCAAAAAATAATATATAGTGCTTAATAGCTTAAAATACGCAAATATATACTTAAATTTAAGTCGATTATACCTTATAATATAACGACAATTAAAGAAAAAAAATGAACAACTTTTCTTCAAAGGTTGTTAAGAGACATTGGCAGTCAGTTATTTTAACCAACTGGATTCTAATGACTAGCATTTTATAAAAAAATGAAAATATTCGATAAAATCTGGTTATATAGTAGAACAATTTTACTTTGATAAAATCATACAAAATACTGATGAGACCGACTATTACTCTACTAAAGGCTCTTGCTTCGAATGTCAAATGCCTACCAAAAATATAACACTTTATATGACAGACGATTTCAGAATGTGTTTTAGTAGTTACAAATTTAAGGTCATGTGGAATAAGTTGTGATACGCAATGTCAAAGATGTGGAGAGAAATATGAAAGAATAAATCATGTCCTATTTGAATGTCTACCGACGTTATCAAGAACTCCATCACATCCATATATTTTTTCTAGAGAATTGATTTTCTCGAATATAAATTATTTAATTTAGACGCAGAGGAAAGATGTACTCAACGAGTACTTTCCATGAATTATTTGGTATATATGAAAAGTTAGGGTAAATAACAATAATGACCTATATATTAGTTGTATTTACCTAGATAACTCATTTTTTATTAATTACTAAATTGTTTTTTGTTTTTTTTTTTAAACTCAGTCATACCCCTATTGTGATGTTGTAATAAAAAATTATTACGATATTGCCATCACATTCATGTTTTTGCAGAATTTTGTCGCAAAATTATTTATATGCTATCGCAAAATTGTTTTCGCATATTTGTTCTCAAGTTGTCGCAGAATTATTTTCTCACAGTTTTTTGTAGCTATCGCATAATTGTTTTGCAAAATTATGTTTATGTTGTCGCATAATTATTTCTCAAAGTTTTGTTGTAGTTATCGTAGAATTGTTTTGCAAAATTATTTTATGTTGTCACATAATTATTTTTTCACAGTTTTGTTGTAGTTATCGCAGAATTGTTTTACAGAATTATTTTTATATTGTCGTAGAATTATTTCTCGCAGTTTTGTTGTAGTTATCGCAAAATTATTTTGCAGAATTATTTTATGTTGTGGCAGAATTATTTTCTCACAGTTTTGTTGTAGTTATCGCTGAATTGTTTTGCAGAATTATTTTTATGTTGTTGCAGAATTATTTCTCGCAGTTTTGTTGTAGTTATCGCATAATTGTTTTGCAAAATTATTTTTGACGTTGTCGCAGATATATTTTCTGGGTCGTATGACGCGTGAATCTTTGTGATTTTTATGTTTTTCTCTTTCATTGACAATTGTAAATTGTTTATTGGATATCTAGATTTTTATGTTTTTTTTATCCACCCTTATCTTTAATCTCAATTATTTCTTGATAAATAAAAAATTTATATTTTATTAAACTCTATAAATATAAATTTGTTTTATTTAATTTGGACACACAAAAAAATCAGTTTTTTTAAGACATGAATCCTAATAATTAATTACCTTTAAAATATTCAAAATTCTTCTAATTATATATTTGACTAATTATGTGTGTTTTATGGTTTGTATGTGATATTGTACTATGTACTTTTAATAAAAATTAAATATGTTTCATAAAAATTAAATGTGTTTTAACAAACTATTATATAGTATAAAAATAAAATGAGTGTTAAATTAGAGTTTATGTGGAAGAGAGAGAATATGATGTGGAAGTAAAATTGTAATTATTGGTTTTTTTGTTAAATGACAAATTTGTAAATTATAACAATTATACAAGTTTTTAGGTATTTTAACAAAATATGAGTTATTCAAGCCAAATTTTAGGGAAAAATATGAATGAAAATGTCTTCCACAACATAGATAGTAATCTGCAAGAAATTTTTCTTTTATCAGAAACAGAAGAAAAATGATGGGAAACCGCTCAATTGCTCAAGGGGATGAAATGTGTGTTGGTATCAACTATCTGTAATATACATATTCAACAAGACACATGGTGGTTTGTTCGAAGAATGAAACTAAGGAATTCCTGGGTGCTCCAAATATCAGAAATAGCTAATCTTAACTAGAAATCCTTATCTAGGCAATTAAATATATGTATAAATTTCAATGGTTATATACTGTTTTTGCAACTAATAGTTCGAATATAGTGAAAATAATAGCAGAAGACTGAACAGTTTTAAAAATTCACTTAAAAGATTTTACAGATGTAAAGACCTGTTCCACAATATATAAAGATAACATATAACTCTAAAAAAAATGGTTTACATTCACCTTATTTCTCCGTTTTGGCAAGGCATACCTTTTTAATATTATTTTATTGTATTATTGAAAAAGAAAAGTCTCGATCAAAACGCGTGACACATCCACCGTTGGATTGATTTTTGTTAAGGATTGTTGCCATTTCTGTTCTCACCATGTGGTTTTCCTCGATTTAATTTAATTTATTTTTTTTACAATTAAAGAATATCGAGTGCACGTAATCGCCACGTCATTTTCCCGACTTTTATTATTAAAATCTTATCCTCGTTCTATTCGTACAATGAGATTCTCCAAAAAAGTTAGAAGTATTTATAAATGTTAGCTGATTAAATGACTCCGCCGAATCAATAATAACTCTGTAATAAATAATATTACATCATTTGTGATTCTCTATCAACCTATAATAAATTAACAAAAACGGTAAGATATCTGATTGTTTGTCTATTTAATATCACATCACCGAACATATTTGGCATGTACAATTTATATGTATATAAATGTAATTAAGTCTATATATAAGTCATAACACGTCCATAATAGTTTATAACGACTGATAATAAAAATTAATCTAAGATATTTTTTATTAATTTAGTTTCTTATTTTTAATATCTTTTTAAACATTGCATGATACTGGATTTAAATTTCAGACAATAAATTTTAGAGATAACCACCATTATGCTATGTAATTGTCACAAAAAATTTGGACTATTTCTAGATTTATGCATATCATTTAATAATTCTAGTAGTTTTAATATCTAGTAATATTTTGAGTTTTTAGATTCAGATTCCATATGATAAATTTCAAATGTAGTCACCATTATATCACATAATTTTCAAGCAAAACAATTATTTACTTTCTAAAGTTTATTAGTAGCATTGCTATAAATTGGGTTAGTAATTTATCAATTAGAACTATTTTTACAATCAAGATTATCAAGTAAATAAGACAAGTTTTGACTCCCTTCAAATTAATGAAACCCCAAATCATTATTATCTACTAATTATGCTAAAAGGTGAAATATCCAAAATTGCATCCTCTCGAATCAGGACACGTGTTCTGTAAAGCAAGGGGTAAGATAGGAAATAGACATCGCCTACAAGATTCCTTTATAGCCTTCCCGGTCTTTCACTCTTGATCCTGTGTAACTTTTCTCTCGTTTTCTCCATTTTTTCTCTGAATCAAAAAGAAAAAGAAAATGTTGGCAGTGTTCGAGAAGACGGTGGCGAATAGCCCTGAAGCACTACAGAGTCCACAATCGTCTGTGCCTTCTTATGCGTTGAAAGAAGGATATCTAGTTAGTCAATTCGTTTATAAGAACCCAAACTCCGTCACGCTAAGTCTCGGATCATCGGGAGTGCTCGCTTACTCTCTTGTTAACCATGATCCACTTGTTCAGAGGTCAAATACAAGTCTCATTTCTCTCTTCTGAAATCGTTCTTTTGCCTTTTTTTTTGATGTTTCCTTGTTTCTAAGCATTAGATTCTCAAGTGGTGAATGATGCTCTAGATTTTTCGATTTTGTTGGTTGCTGCAATCGGATCGATCATTTTCGATAGTGATACACTCATTTGCTATTTTCCTCAAGATTTACTTGGATTGACTTTTTTTTTCCCCATCCGATCTAGGATTTATTGTTTTTTCAGTTTTGCTTGTGATGTTGCTAAGCTTGATGATAATGAAACGTTCTTGACTTATTGGTAGGATCCAGGAACTATATATTTCTATAAACTCGCTTTGTCGACGTTTTTGATTTTTCTTGGTGATGATGATGACGAAATGTTCTTGAGCTATCTATAAATTCTCTTTGTGGCCGATTCAAAGATTATTGAAAGAAGAGATTCAAATCTTGCTTTTTGTATCTTTGGTAAATTTTGTAATGTTTAGGTTTTCTTTCTCCGATTTGACAGATTATTTGCGGTTGTGGATGGCATCTTCTGCATCTTCCAAGGACACATTGAGAACCTTCCGTTTCTGAGACAGCAGTATGGGCTGAGCAAAATCACAAACGAAGCCATCATGGTGATTGAGGCTTACAGGACTTTACGTGATCGTGGCCCTTATCCTGTCGACAAAGTTGTCAGAGATTTCCAAGGAAAGTTTGCCTTTATCCTCTTTGATGGCACCAAGAAAACCGTTTTTGCTGCTTCTGTAAGTAGTCACAGAACACTGTTAGGGTCTTCTTTTAAACCCCACATTTATATGTCCATTATTCATGATCTGGATGTTTGAGTTATTCTCTTATGGATTTTGATTGTTGTCGATGTGCAGGATGCTGATGGTAGTGTGCCTTTCTTCTGGGGAACTGATTCTGAAGGGCACCTTGTTCTTTCTGATGACACAGCGATTGTGAAGAAAGGTTGCTCCAAAATTTACAGTCCATTCCCTAAAGGTAACCAAATACTCCAAATGATTTAACTCTTTCAAGACTAATAGACTTATATTGATAATCAGATAAACCCAATAACAGAAAGAAAGAATTTTTGAAAGATTTTGGTTGGTTTGTGTGTATTGTTTGTAGATCATTTAGGGAAGAAGCTCTAGATTGGAATTTTGGTTAAATGGTTATGTATATGGTTTGGTGTTTTGAAGGTTGCTTCTTTACGTCATCGGGAGGATTAAGGAGCTTCGAGCACCCGAAGAACCAGCTGAAGCCAGTGCCGAGGGTGGATAGCTCAGGAGAGGTGTGTGGTGCGACCTTTAAGGTTGATTCTGAGGCTAAGACAGAGGGTACCAAAATGCCTAGAGTCGACAGCTCCCATAACTGGGCCGGTCATATCTAAACCCAGAAATGATTTACTAGAATCACAAAGCTCAAGCATCCTCTTATCCCTCCCTCTCTTTTCATTACATATTTGAGTTACATTGAGACAATATTTCTCAACAACACAATGTTCTCTCTTTCTTTCTCTATTGCGTTTTTATGTACATGTTAAAAAGGTTGGGGCTTTGGGAAGGATGTCGAGTTTTTGTGAGACTTTAAAAAACACGAGACGAGACTTTTGTTCCGTTTGATATATCTGAGAATTTCCTAATAACTTTGCAAATGTTGTGTTCTCTGTTTGCGTTCCATAAAATAAAAACGTTTTTGTTTTGTGTTTTTGAGCACTCGAGATCAAAGATTTATATGAAGTACTCGCGCGTTACCATAAAACGCCAGTTTTAAGTGATCGATTATTATGTGGAGATTATTGGTTCTATAATCTTAATTGACAAATTGCATTGAGCTTCTTTGCTTTTGGTTTTCAGTTCTTGTTTGATCTTGTTGTAGTGAGGTGCAGCAAAATTGTTTATGGTGCTAATATTTCTACATATCTTTTATTACTAAGTTGTTACACAAACAAAAATCAGTTCTGTTACAACTTGTTTACTAAGATGCATTAGTTGTGATCAGATATCAAGTTTGACTTAGGTTACAAAGCCATGTGGCCACGTATTAGCCAATACTCGGTGATTTGCTTATCCATAGGCTCTTGAGGTACTCTCTTTATTGCATAACTGAAGTACTTCCACACTCTGCTGTTTCTGCCTCTTGCTTTGAACACAAACAATAGTATTAGTTGCACAGCATAGAAAGAAAACTTAATTTAAACATGGTACAGCATTTTCGAAGAATTTGACTTTGCTTTTCTCCTGATCCGATCCTAAAAGATATTTATTAGTTCTTATGGATTTGACTTGCTATTGGAAGCCTCCTAAACTGACATCTTCTTAAATCTCTGTTTCCATCTTTACGTGTGTCAATATCTTAGTTACTAAATCTCTTTTTTCAAAGGTAATCAGGCACATCACAATTTACAATTAAGCGAGGATGTGAAAGCTTTATCTAACCGCTGAAAGCCCGTTAATAAAGAAGACCACTTGTGGTTGGAATTGGAAAAGTTGCTTAATACAAGACCTCTAAACTTCAACATTTAAAAATAAGATTAGTGGCGTGAGCTCATAGCATAATTTTATTAAGCGTATCTCCACTTGAATCTTTTTGATCTAATCTTGTTTCATAATTAATATTTTATCATAGTGATCATGACTACTAAATAAAAACTAATGTTTTATTCGTACTATTTTTCTTTCACCAATCAAAGTTGGAGATCTATATATACTTACATACATCACCCATGAATACATATTTATGCGTGTGTGTCTCATTGAAAAAGACAAAGAGTATTAATCCAACTAATGAGGAAATTACTAAACAGATCATTCGATTGAAAGAAGAAAATGATCATTGGAGGAAGCCAAGGCAAACACTCCAGATTATCCTTCTGAATTCAACTTTCTATTTTTTAGTTTTAATAATTTGAACAATATTTTTTATAATTTGAATGATGTTTTGTCAAAAATTAAATGATTTTTGTAGTGCATTCAAAATGTAGCTAACTTAAATAGCCTTTGCATTGACCTATATGGATACCCTTCACATATGCTTATGCTTTTTATATTAAAATAGACTTGATTTAATGAATCAAGTCTATTTAAATCAGCTTCTTCTTCTCATATATCACTCACTCTCTCTAGTTTGTATCACCCAAATAGCATTTGTACATTCATACATATGGCAATAATCTCGTACGCAGAGGTCCACCAGCATCTGATGAAGCTGCCAGCATGATCTTAACTTCTCTCTCTCTCTCTAGTTTTTATCAGGGAAGATCAGATCATGTGGCAGTTTCACCCGTTGATGGTCGCATCAATACAAACCCTAATTTAATTGCCATCTCTATATTTATATACACTTGATTCTCTAATTTGATTTTAAATTATCAAATCTCGAATCGAAAGTGGAGCCATATCAAGAAAGTGGATCTTGAATCAAGAAAGCCTCTGAATATTTGTACATGGTCCTTGAATACTTGTAAGTCAAAATTATTGATTCTTTGAGTTTATATATAAATGTGTGTATAAAAATACTAATTGATATAAAGATCTAAGCTGAGAACATTTTATCATTCATTAATGCTTATAAGGTCCAGATTAAAAACAATCTCCGACCATTAATTTATATATACATGAACAATTGTAAATTGATTTTTGTAAAACTATTTGGTTAAAAAACGAAAGGTGATGAACATGTCTTTCCTTTAATCTATATGAGATGTTGGGTTGTTACAGATTTTTATGACATGTTGGGTTGTGGCTAGAATACGATTTCGAATATTTCTATAGATAGAAATCAATATATTCACAACTGAAAATGATTGCGGTCCGAACATATTAACATATTATGTTTTTTTTTTGGAATTTTTAAGACAGAACTTTATAAGACTGAATCTAGCTACAATAGTCGTATTGTAGAGAAGCGTACGTGTGTATGAGTGTATGTATTCAGTATGTTTATACATGGCTGTAACTATGTATAATTAGGGTTTTGTTTTTTTAAAAAATCGACATAAGTGTAACTGTATGTCTATGTTGTGGGTCTCGATGCTGCTAATTAAACTTTTTTATTTTGTGGGTTTCAAGACAGTTATTGCTAGGGTTAGGCAAAATATCCAAACCCGAAAATCTGAACCGAATCCGAACTGAAAAAGTAAAACCGAACCGAACCTGAAATTAACAAAATACCCGAACGGATCCTAAATTTTTATAATCAAAGAACCGAATCCGAACCAAATCCGAACCGAAAACTGAATGGATACCCAAAATATCTAAACTACAATTATTATTTCTAAATATAATAATTAGATTTAAGTTTATAATAATTCAAATATCCAAATTTACAATTATAAATCTGAAATTATCAGTTATTTGAAGATTGAAATAATCAAAACATTAAAAAACTAAAATATTTAAAGATTTTGAGTTATAAATTAGGGATAGATAAAAAATACTAAAGAAAAAGTCAAAAAACCGAAGTTAGAACCGAACCCGAACCGAACCCGAATGGTATTTGGATACAAAATGAGACTTAAAGTATGTTATCAGAACCGAACCGAACCCGATGAGAACCGAACCCAACCCAAACCGAACTAGAAAAATATCCTAATGGGACTTAGACTTTTCACCCCGAAAACCAGAAAACCCGAAAAACCCGAACTGAATTCGAGCAGGACCCCAAACAGCCACCCCTAGTTATTGCAGACCCAAACCCCAAACCCCCACATAACTGTCCCTGCTTTTGTCCAATTCACATTTTCAGAATTCGAAACGATCAAATTTTTTTGTTGATTTTTCTTGGTTTGACTCAAAAATTTAGATTTGTCCCATCTGGGTCTTCACCTATACTAGTATAATTATAAACTATTAAAAAAAATTTAAATAAAACTGATATACATAATATAGTAATACCAATTGTTCATGATGATATTAATCTTTTTTTGTTAAAGATGATTATTAATCTTCAACCCTTTCAGGATATAAATTTATGACGTTGGCAAATTTAAAAGACTCGTGCAATTGCTTGGATCATTGATCTAAAATAATCATAATTTTTTATATCCACATAATTAATTCATGGATCTAATAGTTTGAAAAGTTCACTCTGAAAATCAAAGGACCAAATCAAGCTTTTTCATTCAAACCCAAACCGATTATCCGAATACCATTGAATATATTTTTCCCCCGTATTTCAGAACATTCTGATCACAAATTTATATGAGATGAACAAATAGTGGCCCTGATTGGTAACATGCGGAATGACGGAATCGCGTTTAAAAACATAATTTTGCGATAATTTTGACAATAAAAAAAACCTGCAGAATAAGAAAAAAAATACAAAAATGCAAATCTGCGTTTTCGATGAAAAAATACAAAGAAATTTTCATTAAGCTGAAAAGTGAGTATAGAGTATATTTTTGTGGAATCAATTTTTGTAATTATTTAATTACATACTAATAATATTTTATACTTCTAAATAAATACTAATAAAAAATTAATTATAAATATAATTGTTTATAATATATTATTTTAAACAGTTAACTAAAAACATTCAAACCAATAACAAAAAAAAATACTAAAAACTATTAATAGTGACACTATTAAACTATCAAATTTGCATAAAATTTGAGAAAATCAAATAAAATAGAACAAAAAAATTTTTAAACATCTTATATAATAAAATAGAAAAAATTATAAATAAAACTATGATATTTAATTTTTTTAAGTCATAAGATATAAATGTATTTATTATAAATATACTAAAAATAAGCTAACTAACTACAATTAAAAAAAATTAAGTTTTTCTAATAATATTTAATAGATTTAGTTTTATAATTATTAGCTCAATTATAATTTATAATAATATTTAATAGATTCCGTCATTCCGCAAAATCTATCCAATCATACAAAAATTTTATTCTGCAATTCTCATTCTGCAGGTTTTAAATTATTCCAATTTTTTTTTTATAATTTCCACAATTTCACAAATGTTACCAATCAAAGCCAGTATATTTTAGAAAATGATTTATGATCCAATAATTATGTGATAAATAATTATCAAGGGAAACTATAGGCCTCAGTCTACATTTTTTTGGTTGAAACAATAAACGAAACAAAAACCCAAACTATAACCTTATATAGACAACTACAACATTTAGCAATTTATAAGAAAAAAAAAGAGAGACATTTCTTCTTCAGGGAATATGACATCGAACATGTGTTGCACTGCACAGTAGATAATCATAGAGAAGCTAAAATCAGACTCAGACCTTTAATGAATAAATAAATAAATAAACATTTCTTCATAAAGCAAACAAAGCAATCGAAGAAGAAGAAGAATGATATTATTACTTTCATTCTTGGGGATATTTGGCTGATCAACCACAAGGTTTTGAAGCGCGTTTAAACCGCCAGGACTATCAAACAGTAAACAAAGAACATAAAGATCAATTTTGAAACAAAACTTTCCAAAGCTTTGAGCAATGCAATATTCTCAGTACCTTGGTTTCAGGACAAGACATGAAAGTGCCGAAAAAATCGAAGATTTAAGATGATATCTGCAGGATTTTCAAAAAGCACAACAAGAAAAAAAAAATCAGAGAATGATGATTGTAACTCAAGAAATAAGCAGATTCTATTCGCTTACTCTGATTGATGCATGTCATAAATAAGAGAAAGCCCCTCCAAGCAACCTGCAATTGAAGGTTTTACTCCAATCCGTTCCTCTATTCGCCTCTTGCTCGTTTCCATTTTGAGTAACAGCAAACCATCTCGATGCAGCTTCTCAAACGTCAAAACACATCTCCGCAAGTCCTCCCTTCCATCATCTGTTCTGCACAACCGCGTCTTCAATCCCCTTAACGCATCTCAAAGCTCCATATCTCCCAGGATATTGAATTTCCTACTCCCAAAACCAAAAAATCACACATACAGTATTCAAATTTTGAACAACAGACACAATAACTCCAGCTACCTGTAATATCAGCTTTACTTAAGAGGGAAACCCATCGAACTTGAAGCGCCTCCCACTTTTCCATCTCCTCTTTCGCTTTTCTCAGCTTCTGCTGCCATTCCCTCATTACTGCCTCCATTCAGAACACTCTTTGTGATTCTTCCGGCAGCAACCTAGAAAGGGATATGTATGCCTTTGCGTTTAATCCACCCAACAAAAGGGCTTAATAAAGGTAAGCATGCAAACCAAACCTTACTGAATACAAGTGTTCTCTATTACAATTTATTAGACTAAAGTTGGAGAAGATGTCATCCTGTAAAGTGAAGTTTTCACATATACAAAGACTGATTTTTTTCAATTTTCCTCTGAACATACAACAACAGAACCTGAAGATCAAAAGTGCCACCCATTTCTTCGCCAGAATCTGCTAGGTCTGGGCGTTCGGGTTTCGGTTCAGGTATTTCGGGTTTCGGGTATTTCAGGTTTAGAAGTCTAGGACCCATTCGTGTAATTCTCTATTTTGGTTTGGGTTCGGTTCTGTATATATCGGGTTCGGTTCGGTTCTAATACTATATATTAAGTCTCATTTTGTGCCCATATACTTATCGGGTTCGGTTCCTAATTAAATTACTCAAACTAAAAAATCCCGATTGAAAAAACCGCAAAAAAAGAAGAAAAACCCTAATAAAATATAATATTTTATTTACTTCGATTTAGTTCGGGTTACCCGAACCAAACCCGAACCCCGAACTACTTAGATTTAGGAACCGATCGGGTTTTTAGGTGCATCACAGCAGAACCGAACCCGAACCCGAAATCTGAACTACCAAAATTCAAGAACCAATCGGGTTTTTGAGAAGAACCAGAACCAAACCAAACTGATTACTTTGGTTTGGATTTGGGTTCGGATTTCAGATTCGGTTTATTTGCCCAGCTCTAGAATCTGCGAGCATTTTCTTTCAGACGAGCCTCTTTGATCTTCAGAAACAGCTTATAAGCCATTTCTATTTTGTTTGAAGCCATGAGTTTATTGCTAAGCCAACTACAAACAAGGCGGTTCGGGCAAAACCCTTTGCGCATGGCTTCTTCCATCACAAGCACAGCATTCTCTAGATGCCCAATTTTACAGAGCCCGTCCACTATATAGTCGTAGACTTCCACGTCAGAAGGATATCCACACTCTTGCATTTCGTCCCACACGTTCAACAGTACCCCACATTTTCCAAATCTTGATAGCCGCTTAGGCAACAGCTTATATGCTCTTTCCGATATTCTACACCCAGCTTTTCTCGATTTTTGATAGATGACCATCGCAGCGTATGGTGGACCGTAGCTACAAAGCGGCTTGAGGAAAGAGGTAACGAGCCCTGTGGTAAGAACAATTCCTCTTGACAACATCTCTACGTATATCTCAAGCGCATCTGCAACTTTACGGCCTTTAATTAGCCCAGAAACAAGCTCGGAATAGGTTTCCAAGTCTGGTTCACAATCCTCATCCAGCATCGTCCGGTAGTACCTCACAGATTCATCAAAATCTCGAACAAACATGAAATTACAAATCATAGCGTTGTAAACATTAGCGTCGGGAACACTACCATTGTGTTTCATATTATCAAAGATCTCAACAGAATCATTGATACGACCAGCTCTTCCCAACCCTTGGATAAAGTAGCTAAAAGACAAACAGTCATGACCGAATTCACCTTCCACCATCTCCTTCAAAACCTTTTCAATCTGTTCAAACTCACCGAGCTTCGACCACCCACTAATCATTATGTTATAAGTACAACTATCAAAAGATATCTCACCTTTCTTTGCATTAAACACGGAGTTTGCAGCAGTCACATGTGAACGCTCGCAGAGACACCGCAACAATGAATTTAAAGACTCAGTACTACATTTAGCAAAGCTATCCATGGCAATGGTTAAACACTTCAGATCAGGGTTAACCCCTTCACATACCATTTCCCCTAAAACATCTGTCATGAAAGAGAAAAACTTTCTCCTTCCTAACGCTCTTACAATCACATAGTAGGTATTAACATCTTTAGATACTCCCGGCTCGTGAATCGCCCAGTTAAAGAACGTAACCATTGCTTCACCACTTAAATTCCCACTATCGACAACATTAGCCACAATGTCAATACTCAAATCAATACCAAGACTGTTCAAAGCCTTTTGTCTCGCAGATTTCCCCTTCAATTTCTGAAGAAACACACCTCTAAGTTTCTCCTCCGGCGACAAAACGAGTCAATGGCTACTAGTTTCCTTGAACTGTTGTCTTCCTTCGCCATTTTCGTGTTAGATGAAATCAGAAGCAATGAAGATAATTCAGCTAGGACATAACTCTCATCCACAACACCATGACTCGATGATGATTCGTGCTGTTCTAAATATGCTGACGGAAGATCTTTTGAGGTTATGCAAACTGTGCGGTTGCTTAGCGCCCCCGAAATTAGGTTTTGTGTATCACCACGACGAACGCGACGCAACGATTCGATGACTAGGTTCCATCTCCTATACATAATCTCTCGATTCCAAATTTATAACAAGTTTGCGATTAGAGCGGTTTTCCCCAAACTTAAGCTCTCCTAAGAAGAAAAGAAAAGCACTGGAATGAACAGAGATGTAATAAGTGGTTAGAGAGAACTTACGAGGAACATGGAAGAAGCTTGCTTGGGAAGAATCAATGGAGAAAGAGAAGAAGAAGAAGAAGCGAGTGAGAATCAGAACTATCTTGATGGCATAGAAACATGTTTCGACCCGGTTCAGTTTGGGTTTAGACACTAACCGGTATTAAACTAACAATTTAGAATTTAGGTTCACGCTTTATGTTCGGCTCAATAGAATGCGAGAGGAGAAATTATTTTTGGTTTAAGGACTCATACTTAACAAATCTATACATACCACGTTTGTTGAAAGAGTTGAACTTTTGAATTGGCGGGTTGAGCCAGGCCTATGCAGTAGTGCAACGCATGGGCGACTCGTGAAAGCCCAGATAGCAAGCTATCATGATGGGCTTTCTCCCTTAAAAAATAGAGTTAATATCGTGTGGGCCGATGGCCCACATATCAGATATTAAACTGATAAGAACAGATACTACACTTGATCTTAGCCAAAAGGCCGAGAAAGGTATGATTTGTACAAAACACTCGGCTTCTTTTTTATAGTGCAAAGCTTATAGACCAACCTTCTTTAGCTTACCGATGTGGGACTTTTAGAAAATAGCACGCATAACCAAACAAATAAAAACAGAGTCCTCCTTTACACTAACCAGTCATTAAGGTTAAAAAAAGAAGCTTTCACCGTTGCAACAATGGAGAAAACCACCGTAGAACTGGAGGCCTTAACAAAGCTATTGCATCAACGTTATCATCGACTCCTGAGCTAAAAAACACAACTCTAAAAAAAAAACCCTAAGCCCTAAATCCAAACCAACAAATTTACATAATTAGCAAATCTAAAAGCCGAACTAGGAACAATACAAAGAAACTACTTGTCTTAAAACTTTTCTTCATTTAGCAGTAGAACATGACTCTCTTAACATTCTCCTTTAAAGCCGGTAAAGGCTTCACACCGCCACCACCAGAATCTCCGACAGTTGATGTTTTCATGCTCTTTTTCCCCGGAGATCCGTTATCTTGCATTATCTCCGGTTCCATGTAGAAACGGGCTCGAAATGCTGCAAGATGCGCATAATACGCCGGAGGAACTACACCCACACACAAAAAACATATAAAATTTGCAGATTGTGTTTGATTTGAGGAAAGAAAGAAGAAGAAACGTTGTTATTTACCAACAGAGACGGATCGGGTGCATCGCGCATAGGTATAACAGAGATTATTAGTCAGAGACTGAATACCATCGGCTGTGAAATTGTTCTCGTCCCAAAGAACATGGTAATGAGCAGGCCTGCTTGTTCCCTAAATCATAAAATAATACAAAAGTTTCATTTTCTGGATAGTTAAAACGAACAAGTGTCAAATTTTCAGGTGTTTTTTGTTACAGCTTATTCGTACCTGTATACCAGCGTGGCTACAAAGGTAGAAGTCGAATTCAGTTGGATGACATATTTTGGTGTCAACCACAGTGCCTGAACAATAAAATGGCGGCAAAGAAACAGTTAGTTAGTTCGTTATGTTCTGTTATGATCTTTCTTACAACCATTTTCAAGAACTGACCTGGTAAGATGTTTCCGCTGATTCGGTCAGTACTGCTTTTGTCTCGGTGATTATTAGCAAACAAACGAGTGTGGTGCCGCTTCTGTACAACGATGAATGTCACAGGTGGCTGATAATTTGGTTCAAGCGACGCACAAGCCTTAACACAACCCAATTCCAAAAAAAAACATAAACGTTTTGCTGTAACATAAGACAAGATTTCAAGAAAACAAAAACAAAGGTTATTACCTTACGAATTGCATCCAACTCGTAGAGTAAAACTTGGTAGAATTGCCCTTCGCTTACTCCATCACTGCGCGAGTTAAACACCAATGAGGAGAAATTACAGTTTTGCATATGAAGTTTTTTTCTACTGAAATGAGAATAGAGAAACCGACCGGTAAAAGATGATTCGAAGCGGTTTCTGTCCTGTTGCTTTCCTAAATGAGATCAGAAGGTCCCTGTCAAAAAAGTAACCAAAAAAACTTGTGAGTCACTGATAAAACTAACCCGCAGAAACTTGAAAATATCCCCGGTTTATTACCTGATCATACCGCCGCTAATAGTGCCGCGTACAGGATCTTGCCATGTTTTATACAAATCTTGTATAAGTTCTTGTCTGTGAGCTTGAGCACAAACCAAACCCGCATATTTTGTGACTTCAGGCCAGTCTTGAGAAGCAACAACCTAAGAAAAAAACCAAAACCGAGTCTAATGAATTTCGATGTTCAGCTACTTGACAAAAGTGTATGACTAATTGAGTTCGTGTATAATCTTTACAGCGGCGATTGAAGGGCTCGACTCTTCCCCATTCTCCGGGTGAGTCACGTCTGCACCAAATATAATGGTCGGTATATCGCTAACCAGCGGAATTTTACAGCTTATGGCGTCTAATAGAACTGTGTTCCTTCCTCCCATCTGAAAAAAAACATAGAAAGATCAATAACTGAGATTCATAATGCTAAAACAATTGAATATTTTCAAGTCAGCAGTAATAAAGTATACACCTTGACATTGATTTTAAGGGATACATTTGCCAGATACTGTTTACTAATCTTGAACACATGTTTTGTAAGACAGCATTGAGATATCAAACCAAGCTCGGTTTCACAGATTCTTTTAAGATCCCCTGAGATTACAAAATGCATTTCGTTCATTGTAAGTATACTCAAAAAGACAAAAAGAGAAAAGGTTAAGATTCATAGATGTAGAGATGATAGTACCGTAAAGTGAACCGTTGTTATCAGGTAAAATCGCCAACAGAAGCTCTAGCTCTTTGCCTTTGGTTTTGTTCATAGCAGTGTGATAAACATGCTTTAGAGCTTTCTCGACTTGATCAGGCCTTGCGCTATATATCGGTATGACAGGTTCTGGATTAAACTCCTACAATGACAAACGAAGAAAATCTTTATGATAAGAAACATTTCCAGATTATAGTAAATTTTCAAAAACACAACAAGATAGAACGACAAATATTTTTACCATGCCAGAGACTTCGCACATCTGACCAAGTTCATTACAAAATCCGCGAGCAATGTTTTCTTGAACACTGCGTGAAAAGTTAACACAAGCCCATCTGCTCACCGTCATCCCGTTGATCATCTTCTTGTTCATCATATTCCATTGACCGACTTGCGGAAGGCAATCCTTTTCTTTCCCGTTCTCGTGATACTTAAGCTGTAGCAAGCAAAGAGAGACGAATTAGCATAAACAGAATCATAGTTTGATAAAAGCTCAGATATTTGTTTAGTATTTTTACCCACGGAGCTGGTAGAATCCGAGCCTCAACAGAAGCTAACTTTTCGCTTATGTTGACACCAAACTCCTTAACATATGGATCTTGATCATATGCGTTGTGTTGGACCGTCTTTAAAAACAGTTTACACCAAGATTAGTCCTTCCCTTCTAACTCACAGAGAACCATAACAAGATGAAAGACTAAAATGCAAATTACCCGCAAAATATCATTTTCTCGGTCCCTTGGCCTCTGGCATGTAACTTTCAAGAGAGCAGTAATCTGCTTCTCGTTCAACCTTTTCGTGTACCGTTGTCCCTCGACAATTTTGCATGCCTGCATTCAAAATTGAATCAGCGAACATAGCCATGATTGAAATTTGCAGTATTGAAAACTACCGGTTTAAAGCTTACCTCCATTGGCAAATAGCTTGCCTTCTTTTGGTTTCCAACTTGAAGACACGGCAAATGCGTGTGCTGGATCGTAAATCCATACATCTCTTGGAAATACTCAATAACGGACTTCATCGTAGAGTTCTCATCAACTGGAAACCTAAGAAGTATAAAGCACAAAACTTGATTAATCCCAATGAAACCAGCCTTAGTGATTAGAGTGGTAAATGCTCACATAAGCTCTCTTGTTGGTTGATTTGTTAAACCCGCAACACGATATTTCCTTCTTACGTTTGCTCTGTGAGTAACCTCTACTTTGACTCCCCTGAGACCCTTCTTAATCTGTTACAATTCCCAAAAGATAAAAACAATCTTTAGAGTAACATTCGAGGACTTGAGACAAGAGATGATATGATAAAGGCATTGTACCTTAACACGATCAGAATCAGACAATGGCTTCGACAAGACATCTTTCCCAAGAAGCTGTGCTACAAACTCTATCACGGGAAGAGGCTCGATAAATGCAGCTGAAGCCATATCTACAGAGTAAGGAGAAAACATTAAGGTTTGGCTGATTATTACACAACCACATAACTGTAACAGATCTCGCAAGTCAATTTTTTGTACCGATATTTAGAGATAAACCCATTTGGGTAGGTCTGATACTTTGGTAAAACCCACACCATGACTGTAACCCTTCACCAAGTCGCTGAGGTGTTCTAATATCAGGAGAAAAGAAAGATCTTCCAACGGGACAAAACCTCTTAACCGACAATTCCCTAAGTACAATATCAAGAATCTGCAACGCCTCTTGCGGTCCATCGGCGCGTTTACCAGCTAGGAACTCGCCTAAGTGATGCATATTTGCCCGTGCAACAAACTTAATAGCCACCTTATACGATCTCTCCCTTCTACCAAAACCAACAAAATGTGTCAAATTTTAAATAAAAACACACAAAATCAAACGAACAAGTGAAGAACACTTACCTAGGGCCAATGATAATCCCATCGTCTTCATCAAAGATCTTAACAGTGAACTCTTTCCAAGTGAATGGAAGTTCTCCGGCAGTGTAAAGGCTTTTCCGGCCATCGTAAGCCGGAAGTCTCGTCCCGAGATCAGACTCTTTGTATAGTCTAACTAACTCAGAAATTATAGCTCTGTTTACACTTTTTGATGACGCTTCAGGAGTTATTGTAACCTGCAAAAGTTAAACCAATGTCAATGGACCCATAAACAATAAGAACAAATTTAAAAAAGATAACGACTTGAGAAGATTTATTTCTCTACTCTCTCCTTTCATTAAAGTTCAAAATCAGAGAAATTTATTATTTCAATCGTCAAAAGTTCGAAGCTTTTTTTCACTCATTACACAAAACTAAAAACGGCAAAATCTTTTATTTTTTCTAAATTTAGGATTAAAGGAGAAATTTAACTTGCATCATATTGATTCAAATCTTTTGTTGGTAAGTCGGCGAGGAAATGGTTAGCTTTAACGATGCATTTAGTCCCAAGCTGCCCAAACCCAGGTCTAGGCGCAAAGTTCGAGTTTTTACTCGAACCACGAACACCCATTTGCATCTGATGATTCACGGTGACGATCTCGGTGCCGGAAACGGCAGCAACGGTAGTGATTTGAACCGGCGGTTTACGAGGACGAGAGCTAGGTCTCATACAGACATCTGCTTGATCGGATTTTCGTCCACCGCGGTTTCTCCTCCGGCCACGATTCTTCGACGGCGGCGAAGGTGAAGAAGCTTGGCTCTGAGCCGTCGCCGGAGTAGGAGGAGGCGGAGGAGGGATTTTACCGTTTAGCACGGCTGTGGGATTATGCTGTTTTAAAGGTTGAAGATTTGTTTTGATGACTATGTGAGTCTCTGAGCTTTCTTTCATTTGCCTAATCGGCATTTTTTTTTCTCTTCCGATTTCGCTACAAAAAGAATGAAACTAAACTGATCCCTTCTTGGCTTTATTCTACCTGCAAAATCATGAGGACGAAAGAACAAAAATATTTAAGTGTTTAAACATGGAAAAGAAAACAAAACCCTTGTCAGATTGCATTAAATAGAGAAAATCCAGAAACCATGATGGTTTTTTGGATTAAACAAAAAATATCAAAACTTTGAAACAGTGATGTAAAAAACAAAATCTTAATATTATTCACAGTTTACATGTTTTGCTGTCGTTTGCTGCTATTACAAAGTCACAGAAAGAAAGAAAAAACAGAGAGGTAAAATAGAACATGATGCATAGATTGATATAACGTGCACACACTCAGACACAGGACTTATACATACAGGTTTCTCTCGATAATAAAAGAGAGAGAGACAAGAATCCATGAAATTAGAAGAAATCAGTGACGAGACCAAGAAATAGAAGAACCAATCAGAAACAAAAGCCCAGATTTTTTTTTGTGTTGTTCCATTAAGACAAAAAAAAACAGAGATTTAAGCTTTAAGGGGAAAACTGGGAATACCCAGCAGACAAAACCGGAGGAAGCTTTAAGCTTGTCTCTATTCGAAACCGGAAAATAAGATCCGGGAGGAAAAATGGATGAGCCCAAACAGATAATTACAAATATTTTTCGAAGAGGAAAACAAAAATCGTAGCTATTTTTTTTGTTGCTGTGAATTCGAGAGAGAGAGAGAGAGAGAGAGAGAGAGAGAGAGAAACTAAGAGCAAGTGAACAAATAGAAGGAATAAACATCGAAAAGAGCAGTGGAAATATCAATATCTCCAAGAGAAATTTTTGTAAAAAATTATATATAAAAATAACTTTGTATTTATTGCTAAGGAGAGAAAATGACGCGTCCGCTATATTAGAAAAAAACAGTAAAAAGAAAAATGAATATATATAAAACAGAGAAACACTCACCGACCAATGAAAGATTTGCTGCTTCAGAAGATTGAGTGACGCTGAGGATAATAGCTTTCCTCTCAATGTGGAGATAAAACTGTCAAAAGAAGGAAGAACAAGAAGAAGGAGAGAGAGTATGATGAATGATGATGATGGAGAAGAAGGAAGATAAAAGGATGATTATGATGTAGGAATTGAGAAAAAAAAAAACTCTTTATTTTTGCTCTTTAAAGACGCATGCAAAAGAGGTTTGCTTTTGGGGCTTTGGTGTCTTTAAATTCACGTGTAAAGCTTTCTCTCTCTTTCTCGCAGCCTCTCTCATCAGTCTTTCTTCACTCTTCACTTTTTTTTGTTTCCTTCTTTTCTCACTTTCCTAATTATTATTATTTCTTTGCTAATTATTATTTCATTAAGAACAAATTTCTTCTTTGTACTTATTATTTCACAAGGTGTTTGTTTATTATCGCAGTAGTTAATTATAAAACTTCAAAATTGATTTATTTTAAAAATTTATCCAAATAACTAATTTAGAAATATCTTCTTAATATTCAGGAAACAATTTTAATAGTCTTGGTAAAACATCATCTTCAAAATAATAAAACTTCAAATATAAAAAAAAAATAAAGATTAAGATAAAGGATAAGCTTCAACAACAAACCTATATGAAGAAAAGGATAGAGAATATTCTGAATCATTTAGAAAATAAAATGTAGTTGTATCTAGGATTAGAAGTGATTTAACCCTTAAGGATAAATTCAATTCCTATATAAAAAAGCTTGATGGTTTGTATCAATCTAAGTCTTAAGTCTTAAGAAAGAAAGATTTTATTTTTTTAAAGACTTTTTTAAACTAATAATATAATAATTTCTTATATTTTTTAAGCAATTCACGTATAAACGTTTATATACAGATCTTAATCACACTTTAAATAGTTTAGGAAATGTTATAAAAAACTTTCAAATTTCAAATTCTTATATTTATATTTACCTAAAAATTAGATGTTCATGACATTTGATGTATTGTTGTTATATCTTATTTCAGGAAGATTTTACTAAGATCCAAAAAGCATTCTTAGTAATTTATTTTTGTCAACTTAATCTAGTGGTTTTAATATCTTTTTAAACATTGTGGGGTGCTGAATTCGAACCTCAAACATGTTTGATAAATTACAGAGGTACCATCATTTTTCCACATGATTTCAACGCATTCTTAATAGTTTAGAAATATCTTCAAAAAATATTAAGATAACAAATTCTTATATTTATTTTGGGAAAACGACCAAACAAACCATGAACTTACCAAAAAATATCAAAAAAAACTTTCAGCTTTCAATTGAGCTGTTTAAATATTTAATTTTTAAAAAATGACCAATTTAAACATACATTTAAGTTGACTACACCATTTTAACCTTCAAAAAAGTCAACTGTTAAAAATGGTAAATAGCCGTAAAAAACAGAAACGATGTCGTTTTATTAATCTAACATAAACGACAGTGTTTTTACTTAATCAACATAAATATATGTTTAAATTGGACATTTTTAACAAAATTAAGATTTAAATTGTGCAAACTGAAACTTGATGATTTTTTTGGCTTCGTTTGGAAAGTTCGTGTTTTTTTCCTAAAAAAAAATTGATTCAAATGCAAATTTATAATATCGTCTATTGGTTCATAATAGATCTCAAAAACAAATTCATATGTATGAGGTCTCAGACCAAAAAAACACGGCCTAAGTGTTCCTAGTTTTTATGCCTAAAAATTCATGATAAATATCAATTTTATTTATCTAATATGAGATCTTTTGGTATGAGTGGACGTTCGGGGTCATGTTCGGATTCGGTTCGGGGTTTTCGGATTTCCGGGCCTGATTTTGGTAACACCCTTTAAGTCTGATTTTGGATCAGAATACTATTTGGGTTCGGTTCGGATTCGATTCTGAACCAAAGTACTTAAATTTAAATTTGGCTAATTTGAACATACATTTAAGTTTGGTTTGGAATCGACCTCAGACCGTTGTTTTTTTGTCTGAGACCCGAACTGAAAGTACAAAAAACTCGAACCGAATTCGAACGGGATTCCGAACGGGACTTCGAATGCGAACGGGACCCCAAACGACCTTAGGCCGTGGTTTTTTGAATCATATTTTTTTTTGCCAAAAAACCGCGAACTTTCCAAACGAACTAAAAAATTACAAAGTTTCAGTTTGCGTCATTTAAATCAAAATTTTGTTATAAAATTCCAATTTAAACACACATTTATGTTGATTACACCACACAAAAAAAAATTAATAAAACAACATTGTTTCGGTTTTAACGGTTGTTTATCATTTTTAACGGTTGACTTTTTGAGAGTTAAAATAGTGTGGTCAACTTAAATGTATGTTTAAATTGACTATTTTCAAAAAAATTAAAGGTTTAAATTGCTCAATTGAAAGTTAGAGGTTTTTTTGGATTTCTTTTGTAAGTTCATGGTTTATTTGACCGTTTTATTTTTTATCTTTATATAAAAGTTATAAGTCATTTACTAGTACTGTTGGTTAATAACTCACTAAAATATTTTTAAAAAAATATCCACAAATTCAATGCAAAAATGTATTTTTGATATTTAAAAAACATTCTTACTAGTTTAGAAAAATATTCCAAAAACCTTCAAATATCAAATTCTAACATTTATATTTGCCTAAAAGTTAGATTGTTAATGTATTATTGGTATATTAAGAAAATTTTCTAATTTCAATTCAAGAATTATTTTCTAATTTTCATGAAGCATTATAATTAGCTTACGAAAGCTTTCTAAAACTATAAAATATCAAATTTTTATATTTATCTTTGTCTAAAAGTTAGATATTCAAACCACTTACTAGTATTATTAGTATATTAAGAAGAAATTACTAAAATATTAAGAAACTTATCCAAAAATTCAATTCATGAATGTTTTTCTAATTTTCATAAAACATTCTTTAAGGAAGGCTTTTTAGAAACCTTAAAAATTAAATTCTTATATTTATGTTTGCCTAAAATTTAGATGTTTAGTTCATTTATTAGTATTGTTGGTATATTAATAAGAATTAACTAAAATTTTCAGAATAACTAAAATATTAAGAAAGTTAATCAAAAATTAAATTCAAGAAGGTATTTCTAATATCAGAAAATATTTTTACTAGTTTACGGACCTTCTAGAAACCTTAAAATATCAAATTACTACATTTACTTTGCCTAAAATTTAAATGTTCATATCATTTTCTATTATTGTTGATAATTATTAAAACATTAAAAAACTTATCCGAAAATTCAATTTAGGAATGTTTTCTAATTTTCATGAAGCATTCTTACTACAAGTCATTCCATAAACCTTAAAAAATTAAAATTTTACATTTTTATTTACCTAAAAATTAGATAGAGTTGAACCAGATACAAATGATATATTTTATATGTTTTTAAATATATACAAAAGTTTTCATTTATATGTTTTTAGAAAGCCTTCCTAAATACGTCTTACAGCTTCATAAGTTGAGTTATAGTACAAACATGCATAAAAAGTATATATATATAAATTTTAATAAAACATTCATAAAAGTGTAATAAATTATAATAGGATTTCCTAAATTTGATTTGTACAAATAACCACAAAAATTCCATTTTATATGTTTTATGAAAGCATTTAGGAATGTGTATTTAGGTTTCATAAAATAAAACGAGAACTCTGAAATTAAAATGTTAAAATAAAAATCACAGTAATGAATGTTTTATTGGTGAAAATTTAGTCTGTTGTCTTTTATGTATTTTTAATTATATGTGAAATTAGAGCAGAGAGAAAATGAGGATATAAAATATTTTATCTCTTTTAATTAATATTGTTTTTATCCATTTTTTTCCTTGTCTATTTTTGAAATAAAAACTTAATTCTATCATATTTGAAGGTATTTCTCAACTATAAAACCTTAAGCTTATAAAGATATCGTTGTAATCATTTTTTTTCTTTTATAGTAACTTGCCGATATGTCTCGAGTGTGATATGTAACGGCCGATATATATATATATATATATATATATATTACTTTTTTCTTGCAGCGATGGGAGTAAGTGTAATGTTCTTCCACTGTTCATCTCTCAAAAAAGGATGTAATTTTCTCGCTTATAAATCAATTTACATAGGTTGACAAAAAAAAAAAAATCAGTTTACATAGAGAAATATTTGTTTTTAATATAAATTCAACTATTTTCATTAGCTACTATATGGCATTTTCTTTTATGATGCATTCAATTTTATCTGGAAACCAAAAGAAAAAATAATTATCTGTAAACGTATTCAATTTCTTCACAGCGTAAAGTTGTAAATAAACTATAGCCGACCTATAATCAGTAACAAAATATGGTAATAGACGCACATATTTTCATAGACTACAATGCATATGGTAATGAAAATTGAGTAATGTATTTATAATGGATGGTTATGATTTGTCAAGAGTGGTGTGTATGATCAAGTAGATGAACCTTCATGTGAATTAAGATACACCTCAAGTGGGCCCCTACTTTATTGGGTCCACTGTTGACGTGAGATCCACAAGAAAATCATTTTTATCATTTCAACTTGTTGGCAACAACAAAATAATTTCAATAGTATTCCAAAAATTTACAATGAATAATGATGACATTGTTGGACTAATGGGGAAGGCTGAGGGCAGCGTTTTGATTTTCAATCAAAAGATCAATTAAAAAAATTACAGTAAAAAAGAAAATGTTAGATAAAATTAATGAAGAACATTGATTTTTCCGAGAATTTTGGTTAATGAAAATTTTTTATTAAACATTTCTAACCTAATAAAGAAAAAAAATATACTCAACTCATAATTCCACCGAAATTTAAATGATAATTTTTTAATAAAAAGAAAGAAAACCACGTAAAACAAGGAAATGATAAAATGCCAAAATCTCTAAAGATTATAATTTAATCATTGATTACTGATCATAATCTACAACGTGATCAATATCACAGACGACAATATTATCATCGAGACAATTAACAACAATATGATCAATGTCAGTGATGGAAACATAATCAACAATGTGATCAATATCACCGACAAAACATAGCATTTGTCAATCTGGAAATTTTGGTCATGTCTTTTATACTTGATATTGTGTTGATTTCAATTTTAACTAAAATTTATTTTAAATAAACTATTTGAATTATCAAAAAAAATCAACATTGACTGAAATAATATTGGTCAATCATGTTGAATCATATACTATACATACAGTTTTGCTGAATCATATATCATGTGTCTAATTTTCATTGAACTAACTGCCACATGTCAAAAAGATTTAAGAATTACCTGAAAACATGAAACAATATTAAATAAAATACCCAAAAATTAAATATAAACCTGAAAACCTAAAATATATAAAAAACTAAAAAAATAAAAAATACCCAAAATAGCAAAAACTATAATGTAATACATAAAAATAACTATTAGATATCATTTTTTGGTTGTTCGAATATTTAAAAAAATTAAAAAAATATCTAAAGTAACTAATCATGTAAATTTTTGGATTATTCGGATGTCTAGTCAGCTTTCGACTAGAAAACAATTTAATTATTTTTGTCGATTTTGGTTCGAAAACTGAATCTTGAACAATTTACTCCCCGAAAACTCTAATCATAACTAATTCGGATTGAGTTTTGTAATAATTATTTTACGAAAAAATTGTCGTTTAAAACCTGAATAACGGTAAAATAGCCATAACAAAACTCAATCTAATTTAGGTTGATTTTGGTTTGAGTTTTTCAAGAGTAAATTGTTCAGGACTAATTCTCGAACCAAAATCGACAAAAATAATTGATTTGGATCCTATTCAAAAACTGATTGAATATCCAAATAAACAAAAAATTTATATATTAGTTACTTTTTAGGTATTACAGTATTTATGTATTTTTAGTTTTTTTTTTATATCCGAATAACCCAAAAATGATATGTAGTATAATATTTTTAGGTATTACAGTATAATTTGGTATTTCAGATATTCTTAATTTTTTAGGTTTTTATATAATTTTAGATTTTCAGTTATATATTTGGATTTATGGTATTTTTAAAGTTTTTTTTGTTGGTTTTTGGGTATATTTATGTTTTTAAGTATATATTTGGATTTTCAGATAATTTTCAATATTTATTTAATATGTGGCAGCTAACTTAGCAAAAATTAGACACATAATACCTGACTTAACAAGAACTATATGTATACTATCTGACTCAACATTGTTGACAAACATCATTTCTATTAATGTTGATTTTAGTTCAAATTTGATATTTCAAATAGTTTATTTAAAATCAACTTTAGTTTAAATTAAAATCAGCATAATATCAAAATTTAGATATGATAAAATACGACGAAAATTTTTCTGGTTAGAAAAAATATAATTTTCCTTTAAAAAAATTTATCAACGATGGTGAACAACATCATTCGATGAGAACATACGATGGAACCAATATTACCAATGAGAACACCATCAACGATGAAACCATCACCAACCCAGATGACCAACGTTAACGACAAGACCATTGTCAACGATGAGACAATCGACAAAACCCTCACCAACGACAAGGTCATTGTCACCGACATTACACGAAATCATGGATTTTGCGACTACAAAAGGCGACTATCTAATTCGTCGCCGAAATTTACAACTAATAAACAACTACTAGGTGACAAATTTACGACTACACATTTGTAGTTGTAAAATCGTCGCTATTTTGCGACTATATGTAATAGTCGGTTTTGTAGTCGTAACTAAGCGACTAGATTAGCATAGTTGTTCATTAGTCGCCAAAAAGCAACGAAAATGCGAGTAATTTACCACTACAAAATAATCGAACATTAACCACTAAACAGCGACTACTTTGATATTACCAAAGAAAACCAAAATTTAGTCGACAAACCTTTCGCCTCTTTAACCTAATTTTATTTTGTTCAGAGAAACCTTTTGCCTTTTTCGTCCATCGCGTTTTGTGCTCTCCCTCCAACTCCTTCCAAATCGATTCGTCTCTTTCGCCACATCAAGCTTCCAATCTTTATCGCTGCAGGTTTGCATCGGATTTCTCTTTCCCTCTCATTCTCGATCCTAATTTTTTGTTATGTTTGTCTCTGATTATTCACTCTACTTAGACTTATTGGGTTGATTTTGTATGCTATAACTGATTTCGGTAGAAGTGAAAACTCTAATTAGACTTATTTGAAAGATTTTGTATAATGATTTAATTTCAAAGAAGTGAAAACTGTTCTTAGACTTATTGGGTTGAAGTTATCGTAACTAAAAATAGGATTTTATGTTTGCTTAAACAAAAGTTGTCTGAATGAATGTCTCGGTTTTCTGGTGTTGTTACTTTTGGGTAAAACCGCTAGAAATTTCCTTACGAGTACTCATTAATATCATGAGTTGTATTAGGTTATTAGGTTAACACAAATCAAATCCTGTGAATTGCCATCTGTTCTTCATGGCTTTGAAACATATGCAACTATATATGTATGAAAGAAGACAGTGATGACTGTTTCTTTGTTCTTAGTTGTTGTTTATTTAAATATAAGTTTCTTTGGTCAATCTGTGTTTGAAGTTGTCGTATGAACACTCTGGATACATATATATTATTACAATAGTAATGTCCTCTATGGTATTGCAGGTTTCAAGTACGACATAAAAGATCTCACCATGCATAGGAGTAAGAGATCACGAAAGAGAAAAAACTGTTGGAAACAGTTCGGAGCTTCCTGTCTCTGAGACTCCCGTTTTAGAGACTCCGGCTCCTGAGACTCATATTTCACAACTTCCCGAAGCGTCCAACCACAGCTCTTCAGGGAAAAGACCAAGCTCTCTCCCGAGGCAGTATGATTTCACGCCACCAGACGACATTCCTCCGCCTCACTCGCAACAAACTCCAGTTCGCGTTAGGCCCCATCAATCTACGTCATCATCACCACATTTCCGAGATTATCCACCACCAATGTCGCTTTACGAAAACGATCATAGCCCGGTCACTCCAATGTCTCAACCGCAAAATACTCAAGCTCATAGCCAAGACGCTCCAAGATCAACATCTTCTCAAGGCAACAACTTCCAGGAAGATGTGTTGCTTGAACTCCAAAAAGACATGGAAATGGCTCTAAACGCTCTGCTTATGGTGCCCAACCGTGAGACCTTCACCACTGTCCTGTCTCCCACACCTGAGCCGAACACTTCTTGGTATGCATCTCTGCTTTTTATTGTTTATTTTTATGTTTAATGTGAGTTTCAATTACATGTGTTTTTCTTTTGGAGGTTTACGCGTGATAGAGGAGGAAAACTAGTTCGGAAAATCACTAAAATCTTCACAAACAAGTTTGATGGTCCTTATTACAGCTGGATGTGTGTGCCGCGGGACAGACAGGAAAGATACTTTCTCGATTTGCGGTATTTTCTTAGTTAACATTCTGATAACATATTGACGTGTTGGTTCTGTATATTTTGAATAACATAATGTCTTTGTTTATGTAAGTTAGTAATTCAGCTGGTTACTTTATAAGTTTGTGTGTTGAATAACACATTGTCTTTGTTTTGTAGAAACCCCACACATGGGATCCTCTGATAACTGGTACAGTTCAATATCATTTTGAGAAGATTTGTCTACGAAGGATGAAAGACATGGTTAGCAATGTGCGGACTAGCCGTGAGAGACCAACGTGGATTAATGAAACAATTTGGAAAACAATGAATGAGTATTGGGACACTGAAGAAGCACAGCGAAAGAGTATCACCTATTCTCAAGCTCGTATGTCTGACCGTAATGGTTTTGGTCCTCACATCCACTTAGCAGGACCGACTTCCTATCTACAGATACAACAAGAAATGGTTCGTTTTCCACATTTGTTTTTCAGCTTTTTCTTGTGCAACTATGATGTATATGTTATTTTGTAATATTGTAGGAAGAGAAACTGAGTAGACCGGTGAGCCTTGGTGAAGTCTTCATCAAGACACATACAAAGCCAGATGGAATTTATGTCGATCGGAAGGCTGAGAGGATAGCTCAAAATTATGAGAGAAGTGTGCATGAGAAGCTGTCTCAGCTTGAAGGAGAGACTTATTCTATTTCAGATGGTGCTTCATGCCCACGGGAGCTCACAGCAGAAGAGTACACGACCATATTTCTTCAGGTTTAGTAAAGGTCTTCATCTTTGAAAGTAATTTTATTTATGATGGTTATTACGAATGGTTTCACATGTCTTCTCACAGTCGACAGAAAAGGATTCAAAAGGTAGTCTATATAGAGTTGGAAGCCTCAAGGATGCAATCAACAATCTCACGGGCAAGAGCAAAGAGAAATAAGACTCCACATCTTTGAGGGCATTAGAGGAACAGCTGAAACAAGCTCACCGTAAAATTGAAGAGCAGGCAGCCCGATTTGTAGCTGAGCAAAAGACCAAGCTGCATCAGTTGTCTTTGGTGGAAAAGTACCTTCGACAAACTGTCCCGACATTTCTTGATTTTATGGCTGCCAATGCATCTTCTGCCACAGCTTCAGCAGCACCAACAGCTCCTGATCCAGTTTCAAGTCTTCCTGACTCGTAAACAGCCTATCACTATCTAGTAATAACCTTTAAGAACACTTATCCTTTTTGGTTTTGATTGTATGGTTTGTTGTGACAATACTTTGACTTTTAATGTGTGTGGATTGTGTTTGGAGTGTGAAAATACAACGGTTTGATGTTAATATTCTGATGAGATTGTGTTAATGTGTTTTTATGTTTTGGAGTACATTTCTTTTACAAAACATTTGAGATGAAGTCGTTACAATTAGCAATACCATTTGCTTTTTAATGAAAAACAGAGTCGCCAAATAGTGATCCAACAGTCGTACGATATTCGCCTATTAGTCGCCAAGATTAAGCGACTACATAACGACTATATATGGTTTCACAGATACATCGTAGACCAATCGTAATGTAGTCGTTGTATAGTCGCATATGTTTAGCGACTATAATACGACGTAATCTCTTTGTTAAGGTTAGACGTAACATAGTCGTAGTATAGTTGTAACTTGTTATATAGTCGTAACATAGTCGCCGTTTAACGACTATGTTACGACTATTAATTTTACCGACTAAGAATTTATGACTACACTTATTAGTCGTAACGTAGTCGTATCACATGAATAAGCGACTACATGGTGACTATTAATGCAGTCGCCAAATCCCTATTTTTGTGTAGTGCGAGGAGATAATCGTAATCAACGAGACCATTGTTACTAACAAGATAATAGAGATCATTGTTACTTTCTAGAGATAACAAGGAAGATTTCAGCAGTTACTTTCAAACACTTTTAAACAATAATATATATGGCGAGACCAACGTTACCGATGAAAACACCATAAGTACATAACGATGAAACCATTGTCAACAACGTAACCAACATTAATTGTCAACAATCAAACAATCGTCATCAACGAGACCCTCCAAATGACAAAACTATTGTCATCAACGAGATTATCGTAATTAATAAATTTATCATTATGACAAAATCGACGATGTTAAGAAAATGTTATATTTTAAAAACACGTAATGTTTATCAAAAATACATAACAAACATTAATTTACTATTATTTATAACATTATGCTACAATAGTTAGGAAGCATCTATGAGAAATTTGTGCATTCATTATCCTTTTACGACGGTCCTATATAAAGTTTATTTTTACTCCTTTGTTTTTCGTAAACTAAGTGTCTTGATATATTCGACCAATAGCCAGAAATTTATTCAGCCTGCTTACATATAATTCCATTATCATTAAAACAAAGCATCCGATATGCCTATGAATCTATAAAAGTACATGCGTGTGTAGATATGGGTTAGTTTGGTCATGGTGGTAGCTATAGGGTTATGGGCTTGTTTTGGAGTGACGCATATTTTGTTTTATTTCTTATGATTGTTTTCAAGTTCAGAAAAGATGACAAAACTATGATTTTTATAACTCAAAGATAACGTTTTAAAATAATAAATCGTATGTTTGCATGTGTTTCGCATATAACTCGTAGTTTTAGAAAAAATCCAATATTGGGTCAAATATTAAGTTCCTTCCGGTCTTTCTTTGTGCTACTTACTTTGTCCTTAATATCTGAATTATAAGGACAATTTAAATTAACACCATAGTAAAACTTACATATAAAAATTCATTTGGAACAATCGACAAAATTCGATACAAAGAAGATTAGCATAATATGTGCAAGAATGACACGCACAAAGAGAAAAATGATTCAAAATTTAAGAAAAACACCAATATTAATATATACAAAACTCTATTTTTTTATAATTATAACGAGTTGATTCTTATCATGCTCAATGCACGCGTGTGACTTTTTAATCATTGTAAATCTAATTCTGTCAACAAAACCTGTTTAGTTTAATCAGTAAAGTAGGTAAAAACCTGGGATTCAATTGTTTATATAAAGCTTTAATTTAACAATACATAGGCCTATATACATTAATAGCATTTTTTAACTACATTATAGTAGTTGTAATTGTACATGTGTTGTTTAATTCGTTAGGAGAGAGCCTTCAAAAAGAAAAAAAGTTATTATTATAAGTAGAAATGTATATTCTCATGTATTAAAATGGTTGATTTACATTATTCTTGTTTTTATCATTATTTGATTAATAATTTTTGAAAAACGACAAAATAGACATTTAATCTATGACTAAAGCAAACTTTGGGGGAAATTCCATATCTTTTTATGGGTGTCCTAATTTCTTATTGCTTCTTGGAATGTTCACACTTGACAAGCAGACCCACCCGGCTTAGGGCCCAAACAACCAAAATTTGGATCTATGACAACACAAAAATATTATGATTTTAAGAACATTAAATAGATCAATATATATCTATGTATTGGGCTTTAACTATGTTTATTTTTAAGAAATATGTCAATATAAAATCAAAAATCTATTGTTTTATTTTCCTAATAACACTGGTGATTTTTTTTTGAAATTTTTTATAATTAATTTTATATTTATAATTAATAGTTAAGAAAAATGTAGATTAGTTAAGAGATTTTTTTTTGAGATTCAATTGTTTTTTTCATCTTCCAAATATTTTACTGAATGAAGTGGATAATCATTTAAAAATATTTGATTTTCTGAAAATAATGGAAGATTATTATAAATCGTTTATCGCATATTATTCATAATTACAGTTTCATTTGCTATCACAAAGATAATTTTTTCAAAACTAAACCTTATAAATAATTATTTGAGATCTACCATGTCATAAGATAGATTGAATGAGTTAACTTTACTATCAAACAAGACTATGAATAAAGATCTCGACTATATGAGTTTGATAAATTATTTTATGGCAAAAATGCAAAGAGTACTACTATTTTTTTTTTGTAATAGATCATTTATGAAAATAGATTTTTTACAAAATATAATTATTATTTTATTTAAAATATTATAAAAATATAAAAACATCAAAAAATTTTTTGCTTAAAATATTATAAAAATATAAAAAACATCAAAAAATTTTTGCTTGGGGCATCAAAAATCATTGGATCAGTACTGTTGACAAGCACGATAAATCTTGCACGATGGAGTAAAATTCTTTATTTATGGATTTTTAATTCAGTAAACTAAGCTTTAATTTATAAATCTAAATCTAGGAGTTACACTAACATGTAAGTTTTTATATGAATAGCGAATAAAAAAAAGTTGAATAGAAATTTTAGTAATAGCCGAGGAGAAAAGTTCTGTAAAAAAAATCAAACTGGTAATAACTTTAATCAAACGATTTACCCAAATACCGTAACTCTTTTGTAAATATGATAAGTTTTTTTGTCGCACTGTAATATGATAAAAAAAATTAACACCATAGTAAATATGATAAGTTAAACGCAAAAATTAGTTTAAATTGATTATTCAACTGTTTATAAATAAACAGTTTTTCCGACACCATAATTTTACGTCTAATATTGTAAAGGAAAGTAAGATGAAGTAATTGCAATGTTTAATGCATTTTAATATTAAATTACAAGAGTTTAAATTTAAAAGACGAGGTAAAAACGTAAATGTAAAGAGTAAAAATATTTAAAAGATGTCAGAGTTGGCCTAAAACGGTGTATAATCTGCAAATCTGCTACTATAGCTTTTGTCACTCTCCTTTAGCTTTTCCTTTTTGAAGATTAACAAATAAAAGGTAAATATTGTGTTTACTACCACACTACTTTTTATTTTAAATTATTTGAATTTTGTAATAACTGTCGACCTATATTAACGGATAGTTTTTAAAAATCTGATATCAGAATTTTCTTTTAATTCTTGACTTATATTGAAAAAAAATCTGATAATTTTTCCTTGCTAAAGTCGCCAACTATATGGATATTGTAGAAACAGAATTTGGAATCAAACTGTATTTAATTTATTTGTTGTGGATTTGAAAGAGATGAAAGAACCCAGAAGAATATTAAAGGTAAACTGAAATAAAATTAATACAAGTTACTTTACAGAGGCTCTGTCTTTTTATCATCTCTGATCTTAGTCCTATTTTTGCTTTTTATTGTGAAAAGCAACCCAAACTGCATTTCTGTTCCCAAAATTTTGAACAAGTTTTATAAAAAGGCTGAATAAATCATCAAAACATTTTTTTAAATAAAAAAAAATTAAAAGTGCCCAAGAATTGGAAAACATTTTTTTTTTTTATCAAATGGTGCGAATAAACCCATGATTTGTCGTAAAGTTGTCTTTGAACAACACTCTTAAATTAGAACATGGGATTGTAAAGAAACGATATGATGTTTTACTTTTTGATAATGTTTACAGAATCTTAATAAAATTCTCCTAACTCAAGAAAATATCGAGTATCATGGTGGCCATGTGACTAAGTAAACGATCTATTTATCCCGACACGTTAAGATACAATCAGTATGTTCAGTAAATACGATTAGTGGGGTTTGATCACGTAAATATATGTTTTACGATATGATTAGTCAAACGTTCCAGCAAACCATATAATCGCAAGCAATGTCATATTTTGGATACTCGGACAAAATAGATATGTCAAGCAAATAGTAAAAGGATACATGGAGAGAGATTTTGGGTATTAGTGATGGAGAATTGCTCATTTATGGGTCATGTGTGGAGGTGCACTGTAGTGAAGAGGATTTGATGCATCATTTTCACTAAAGGTATTCAAAAAGAATTATCAGTCTCACATCTGCATAGAAATTATTGTTATAAAAAGAATAAACCAAGATAAAAAGGAGATATTATAATGCATGATTTTTCTTATTTTATTGGAGATGAGAAAAGGTGGGATTGTCTTATTGTAGGGACCAACTTTGATGTGTTCCTAAGAGGCCTTTATTTGCTTTTCCGTTTTTCTCAAATTGATGTTATCCAGATCAGACCAACAACAACACAAACTGAATGAACCATGGTTCTAGACTTGTAGTGGATGTGATGTAGCAAACTTGCGGACTGTACTATTAGACGGCCAATAATACGTTCAAGACCAAGTTTTAGGTCTGGATATTAGGGTTTTGGTTTGTGTTATGTTTGGGTATTTCAGGTTTCAGGTATTTTGAATTTAGAAGTTTAGGACTCATTCGGATAATTCTTTATTTCTGCTTGGGTTCGGTTAAGTATATATCGGGTTTAGTTCGGTTATAGTACTATATTTTAAGTCCCATTTTGTACTCATATACTTATCAGATTCGGTTTGAGTTCGGTTTTTAATTGAACTCCCAAACTGAAAAATCCCGATTGAAGAAAAGAAGAAAAACCATAATAAAAAATAATATTTGATTTATTTCAGTTTAGTTCGGGTTATCCAAACCGAACCCGAAACCTGAACTACTTAGGTTTAGGAACCGATCGGCTTTTTAGATGCACCACAACCGAACCAAATCCGAATTACCTAAATTCGAGAACCGATCGGGTTTTTGAGAAGACCCGATGGATTCAAGTTTGCGTTTCGGGTTCGGTTTATTTGCAGTCCTACCAAGTTTAACTATTTATAGAAAGTGGTTTGTATCACATCGAATAAACAATTTTTTTGGTTTAATATTTTTTCCGTTTCAAATTAAGTTTTTTATGTGAAAATCATGTGACACAATGGTGATTAATTCTGAAATTCATTATACATGTCTTATATTCGAATTCAACAACCCACAATATTAAAATTATATTAAAATTATTATGATAAATTGAAAAAAAAGAAATGAAGCTTTATATATTATTTTATTTTAAAAAGTTTAAGTATTGATTAATTTTTAGATGACAAAAAAATTGGATAGTAAATGTCTAACTTAACTTCGAGCCACTAGACTCAAAAAAAAAATTTAACTTCAAGTCAATGAAAAATATCAATAATTATCTTATTTTTAAAAATATATAATTTTTTAATATATGTAAAGATCTTAACGTTATTAATTGTGAAACAGATGAAATATACATTTACACCAAAATATAACAAAATTAAAGAATGGTTGAACAAAAAAGTAGTTATGCCTGCAAACAGATTAATTCGCCCCATCTTCAAAATCATAACTATTTATCATCAAGTTGAATCATTGTTTATACTATACTGTTCTAGTTTTATCGGATGTTCTAGAAAGAAAACCGATTCTAGAAATAGTTATACGGTGTTAAACTGAAATAGAACCAATTCGAATTGCCTTTTTTTTTTTTTCGACACTTGCACTTGCACATAGCTAACACTTGACGCTAGCTTCAAGAGGATGCACTATATTGAAAACTATATGTTATTCCAATGGATAGGATGTCAGTTTTAAAATAAGAACATGGGCCCATAATTTGTTAATGAAACCCGATAGAGCTTAGAATATTAATAAGTAACCCAGTTGGGCCTTTAATGTTTCAAACTTCAAAACTGATTTGATCTTCTTCTCGTTTAACATATTTGAGAAACTGAGGAAAATGCTGAAATAAGTTTTTGCATTTGACATCTCCAAGCACAAGCAACAATCATCTATGCATAAACCTAATATCAAAATGCAAAACCCTAGAAAATCTCAAGCAAATTTATGGCCAGTTTCTCACAATCGGCCTCTCCTCTCCTACCACACGTTTCCTCTCAGTAAGCTCCTTCTCTTAACCTCCACCGTATGCTTATCCTACGCACTCTCTGTCTTCCACCGCATATCCAATCCTTCCGTCTTCTTCTACAACACTCTCATCTCCTCCATCGTCTCCAATAATCAATCGACTCAAACCCATCTCGCGTTTTCTCTCTACGCTCAGATTTCGAGACCCAACGAATTCACTTATCCTTCTCTCTTCAAAGCCTCTGGCTTTCACCCTCGGTGGCATCGCCATGGCAGAGCTCTTCATGCACATGTGTTGAAATTCATCGAACCGGTTAATCATGATCGGTTTGTGCAAGCTGCTTTGGTTGGGTTTTAAGCCAATTGCGGAAAATTGAGAGCAGCTAGATCTCTGTTCGATCGAATTAGCAGATGATTTAGCTTCTTGGAATACACTTCTCACTGCGTACGCCAATTCCGGCGATGGAGAAAGTGTGAGTGATCTCGGTTTATATGAAGAGGGTTTGCGATTGCTCGTGGATATGCAAAGGAGCTCGCGTGTGAGACCTAACGAGGTCTCTCTTGTAGCTTTGATCAAATCTTGAGCGAATTTGGGTGACTTTTGTGGAGGAGTATGGGCTCATGTTTATCTCTTGAAGAACACTCTGTCTCTTAACTAGTTTGTTGGAACTTCTCTTATCGACCTCTACTCGAAATACGGATCTTTGAGTTTCGCACGCCAAGTGTTCGATGAAATGCACAAGAGAGTTGTGTCGTGTTACAATGCCATGATTCGAGGTTTAGCGGTTAATGGGTTTGGTCAAGAAGCTATCGAATTTTACAAGAACTTGATCTCTCAAGGATTCATCCCGGACGACGCGACTTTCGTGGTGACGATATCCGCCTGTTCGCACTCAGGTCTAATCGACGAGGGTCTCCAAATTTTCAACTCGATGAAACCGGTTTATGGAATCGAGCCTAAGGTTGAGCATTACGGTTGTTTAGTTGATCTACTCGGACGATCCGGGAGGTTGGAAGAAGCTGAAGAATGCATCAAGAAGATGCCGATGAAGCCAAATGCGATGTTGTGAAGATCGTTTCTTGGGTCAGCTCAAATCCATAATGACTTGGAGATGGGTGAAATTGTGGTAAATTATTTGTTGGGGTTAGAAATTGAAAACAGTGGAAATTATGTGCTTTTGTCGAATATTTATGCCGGAGTTCACCGTTGCTCTGACGTGGAGAAGACCCGAGAACTGATGGAAGACCACCGTGTTAATAATAATAGCACAAAATAATTTGAGTTTGTTTTATTTTGGCGGCTATTAATTTGAACTTCAAATTACAACTTGTTTATTAGAAAACACATTTTGATCCCACATCAACTCGATACGTGTATCCCAAAACTATTACAAAAAATAGTTATATTAGTGCATATGGTAGAAAAATATTCAATTTCATAAGTTCTTTTAAAAAGTCTTTTCACAACAAATCTTGTCTTTACTTTAGAATATAAAATTAAACAGTTGTTATGTTGTCCTACTAATCAAATAATAATAATTTTGCTGGTGGGGCGAATGGGTATTAGGTGCTAATTGACACATCAATTAGAACATTATTAGACCAATGTCGATTCATTTATCCACTCACTGATATTTTTAATTTTTATTGACATATAAAATATAGTCCTAAACTCCTAACTAATCATGAAACCACTAATTATGTTTGATTAATCAATGTCTTAAGTCTTAAAGAAACGCGAAAACCAGTGTTTCATTAATCTTTAACCGGGCCTTCAATGGCTTCTTCAGCCACCATCGTCTTCTCCGAGTCTCCTTTTCGATCATCACCAGTCAATAGCCACCGTGTTTCTCGCTATGCCCCTGGATCCGCCTTCGTTGTCTCACTCCGTCGCCGTGGAGTTGCTTCCCGCCGCGGTCTCGCCGTGAAATCGGCGCTTATCGAGCCGGACGGAGGAAAGCTCATGAACCTCGTCGTCGAGGAATCGAGGCGGCGCGTGGTGAAACGCGAGGCGGAGACGGTTCCCGTTAGGATCAGGCTGAATCGTGTCGATCTGGAGTGGGTACACGTGCTCAGCGAAGGCTGGGCAAGTCCGCTCCGAGGTTTCATGAGACAGTCCGAGTTCCTCCAAACACTTCATTTTAACTCGATCCGGCTCGAAGACGGCTCCGTCGTCAACATGTCGGTTCCGATCGTACTCGCGATCGACGATGAGCAGAAGAGTCGCATCGGCGATTCTGACCGAGTCACGCTCGTTGACTCGTTTGGTAACCCAATCGCCATTCTCAGCGAGTGAGTTCCTTTTAAATCTCATAAGCTTTAGTTTGAATTTCTCTTCAATTCAAATCATCAAACAATGAATAAGAAACTAATTTGTGAAATTCTTGGATTATGATTGAAGCTAAGTCTAAATAGATAAAAGATCTCTTAAAAACTGATTGTGATTGACTAATACGAGCCAGCATCGAGATTTACAAGCACCCTAAAGAAGAACGTATAGCAAGAACCTGGGGAACAACAGCTCCAGGTCTCCCTTACGCAGAAGAAGCAATCACCAAATCAGGAAACTGGTTGATCGGAGGTGATTTACAAGTCCTGGAGCCAATCAAGTACAACGACGGTCTTGACCGGTTTCGCCTGTCTCCGTCTCAGCTCCGGGAGGAGTTCACAAGGCGTGATGCGGACGCGGTTTTCGCGTTCCAGCTTAGGAACCCGGTACACAATGGTCACGCACTTCTCATGACCGATACTCGAAAAAGACTTCTTGAGATGGGTTACAAAAACCCTGTCTTGTTGCTGAATCCACTTGGAGGATTCACTAAAGCAGATGATGTCCCTCTCAGCTGGCGTATGAGGCAGCACGAGAAGGTATATATATATATATATTTAAAACCCTTACTTTTGCTTCCTTTTCTCCCAAGAAACTTTACTTATCATTAGATAGCTCGAGGATAGTGGTTTTGAGAAATTTGTTCGAATACAGAATGTTCATCCTTCATCATTTCAGATATTTTTAGAGTTGATGGATTGATATAGAATTAGTAGATGATTGGTTAGATTGTAGCTATAAATTATTTTTTCTGTTAAATTTGGATTGTAAATGTATTTGTATTTGCTGTAGTTGTATCTCTCATATAGAAAAAAACAAATAAAAAGTTGTTATAGCCAAACTTTTTTTTGACAGCTTAAAAAATAAAAGTTGCTGCAACTTTAAAAACTAATATAAAACATAATTGGTATTTTTTAAAAATGTAGACAAACTTCAAAAAAAATTATAAACATAAATTAATATTATAAATAATTTCTACAACCCAACCAGTCACTCACTTGTAAACTTATTTTTCGATTTTTGCTATTTGATTGCACGTGAAGTGAAAATGTTATATAGTTATGTTTTTGCTTTGAACATGTAGGTGCTTGAGGATGGTGTTCTGGATCCAGAGACTACCGTAGTCTCCATCTTCCCATCTCCAATGCACTATGCTGGTCCAACCGAGGTTCAGTGGCACGCTAAAGCTAGGATCAATGCGGGAGCCAATTTCTACATCGTTGGTCGTGACCCAGCCGGTATGGGTCATCCGATAGAGAAGAGGGATCTGTACGATGCCGATCACGGGAAGAAAGTGCTCAGCATGGCTCCAGGACTAGAACGGCTCAATATTCTTCCCTTTAAGGTTTTAATCAATCCTTTGCCAGTTTCCTCTAAATCTGAAGGTTCCTCAAGATTTAAGTCTCTGATTGATTTCGGTTTTGTTTGCATAGGTTGCAGCATATGATACAACTCAGGGGAAAATGGCCTTCTTTGAACCTTCCAGGACTCGAGACTTCCTCTTCATATCAGGAACCAAGGTAAAATCTGATTCTGTGTTCTATTTCCATATCCATGATTCATACTTTGTGACTGAAAAGCAATATACGTGGATGGTGATTTGTTTTAGATGCGTGGCTTGGCGAAGAAGAAAGAGAATCCACCAGACGGTTTCATGTGTCCATCTGGTTGGAAAGTGTTGGTTGATTACTACGACAGTGTCAACGCAGAGTCTGGTAATGGAAGGGTGTCAGAAGCTGTCGTTTCTGCTTGAATGCAGAGATCCCGTGTCCCACAAGGTTCACATTTTATGTTTGATAGGTACCACTTCAAACAGAAGCTCTCTTTGTGTATCAAGAAGCTTCCCAATAAAACCAATGTGTGTTTGTATAAAACATCTATGTGTTCTTTGCGTCTCTGTTTTCGCCATCGACTCGCATCGATTTGTACCATATTATCGTATTGTTGTTTAAAAGAAAAACATTTGTGATTGTGTGCTTAAATTGTTCTTTTCTGAAAACGTAACTGTAAACTAAAGAAGAACTAATTTAGACAAGATTGGAGACACAAAGAAGAGTTTTATGTTTGTTTGCTATATGATGGTGGGGCCCATAGGCAGTGGCGGGTCGATTCCCGGCGGTGGAATCTCTGGTGGGACGATATCCGGTGGACGAGGCGGTTCCCAATTTGCAGGCACCGCGTCAGGAGGTGTTTCCGGCACCGGAGGATTTGGGGTATCTGGCATCGGTGGAGACGGGGATGGTGGTACCGGAAACTCAGGGCCGGGATTTTGCGACGGTCCAAGCGGTGGTGGATCACTTGGGACCATTGTAACTTCCGGCAGAGTTTCCGATGGGTATGTCTCCGGTAAGTTAGGAAGATCCGGGACTTCTAACGGGGCCCACTCTGGTCTTCTACTCGGCCGTGAAGGTAAGTCTTCTTCCGAATGGGATCCACCGGGAAATTGAATTTCAGGTGGACCGGTCTGGCTAACGAAATCGAACCGAGGAAGGGAGTAGGTCAAGGACATCAACTCTCTGACCGGTTGAACCGACTTCGATGTCGCGATTAACCATGTGGACCATGGTTTAGACTTGGATGAGCATAAGAAGAAAGACCTTCTCATAAAATTTGAAGAGACACCAGACATAACACAACTCTGCGACATTTTTCGTTTTTCTCCATCTTCCTTAATTCTTTCAAGGACACAATTTAATAAGCTTCTAGGACATTGGCACGTGGCGTCGAGAACCAAATTCGTGTCATTATGGATTGACACGTTATTATAATGCACATGACTTGTCGAATGGATAAAAAATGCAATCAGACATAGTATGTAATAGATAAGTCACACAAGTGCATTAAAAGACAACCATAACAAATATTTTTCAAAAGAATAAAAAAAAAAACTACGACGACGTAACGGGAGTGATCCTAGGAACTGCAACAGGAAACTCATGAATCTCATCACTCCATGGGTTAGACTTTTCAATCGGATCAATTGTTTTCAAAGCTTTCCAAACCGCACTATTACACTTGAAACCCGATCCAAAAGCAATCTGCCAAGTCCTGTCTCCTTTCTTAATCCTTCCTTTAGCTTCACTATACGCAAGCTCATACCAAAGCGAGCTACTCGAGGTATTACCAAACCGGTTCAACGTCATCCTCGATGGCTCCATATGCCATTCGGATAAATCCAGATTCTTCTCTATCTCGTCAAGCACGGCTCTACCTCCAGCATGAATGCAGAAATGCTCGAACGCTAGCTTGAAATCGGGAATGTAAGGCTTGATCTTCTTGACTTTGAAGACTTTGCGTGCCACGAGGGTCGCGAAGAAGAGAAGTTGTTCGGACATTGGTAGGACGAGTGGTCCGAGAGTTGTGATGTTCGTCTTGAGTGCTTCTCCAGCTATTGCCATTAGGTTTTTAGAGAGGGAGACTCCGATCTTACCGGTTTCTTCTGTGTTATTGTCTTCTCGTTGGTAAACGCAGCCAAATGCGTTGTCGTCAGCTCCTTTGTGAGTACGAACGGTGTGGATGAGCTGATATTTTGAACGGCTGTGATCGGAGGAACGGTTCGAGAGAAGTACGGCGGCTCCACCCATACGGAAGATGCAATTAGAGAGAAGCATTGATCGGTCGTTGCCTAAGTACCAGTTTAAGGTTATGTTCTCTGTGCTCACCACTAGTGCGTATGAGTTTGGTTGGACCTGCATAATTATTGTCACGATTCGATAAGTACTCGGCCAATGTATATAATTATTTAAAACAAGGTTCTTGAATCGACAAAAAAAAATTATGACAATGGCTTTTTATAGTTAGTGTTCTAGTTGTCACATGTGTATGCGCCTAACATCGTTGTAACTCATTTAAGAACTTTGATTCAATTTGCCAACCAGCTTGCGATTTAAGAAACTTGCAAGCACGTGCTACCACGTTGGTTTCTCAAATGTGTGTATATATTATGATCTTATTCGTTTACCTACAACTGCGACCAGCAATTGATAAATTTTAAGTCGTTAATTTTCTTTTGCGACTGACATTTTACGACTGCCAACTAGCAACTAAAAACTAACGACTGTCAAACGAACAAACATGTGACTGCGATCAAAACTAGCGATTGTCAAACAAACATCATAACAATCACTGATTGCAATTGCTGGTCATTGCACAGATCACAGCGACTGATAAAGGAACATCGGTCGATTGATAAAGGAACATGACCTATATATAAATTAAAGATTATACTTCTTCATATCAATCTTAGATTTAACATTTCAGTATATATATTTTTAAATAATGTGTGTAAATAATTCTGCGTCATCCTTCATGCACTGTTGTGTTTGTAATTTACAAAAAAAAAAAAACACAAAAGTATGGATGCTCCTTTGAAAAGAAAAAAATGTGATAAATTATATATACTCCATATAATAAAAAAACGCTGGTCATTAACACGAGTTACACAACATTATGATTTTTTTCCAATTTCACAAAACCACCAATCCAAAGACTAAAAGGCCTGTCACTGTCAGAATTTTTCATAGACACGTGACCTTTTTGAACCTTATGCTTTCATATAACTCATATTATAAAAGAAGCAGTATCACAAATGATTCGATTTTAAAATAAATTATAGTCATACTTGCATTTTATAGCACGTAATAATTACAAGAAAGCGAATTTTAGCCCAAAAAATCTACCTGGTAAATCGTATTAAATGCTTATTAAGTGAGAAAGCCGAAAATAATTAAAAACTTTTATTCTTCTTAATAGCTTTTAAAATTCATGAGCTGTCGTCAGTCTTTTCAAACATTTAAACGCTGAATAAGAAAAAGTCAAAAGAGTTTTATTTTTCCACTAATCACGACGACTCGTAACAAAGAGACTAAACCAGAATTAATATCAAACAAATTAAAGAATAGAATAGTTTACCTGAAGAAGCTGTTTAGCGAGATCAATGGAGATAAGTCCAGCACTACAACCCATTCCACCGAGATTATAGCTCAGAATATTCCCTCTAAGCTTATACTTATTCACAATCATTGCAGAAAGCGACGGCGTCGGATTAAACAAGCTACAATTCACCACAAGAATACCAATATCTTTCGGTTTGATACCGGTTTTCTCAAGAACAGCGTCAATAGCTCCGAACATAACCGTCTCTGCTTCTTTCCTCGCTTCCTCCATACAAGGATTCGGAGGAACACGAAGAAGAGCTTCAGGGAAATAAGTTTTCTGACCAAGACCCGATCTCTCGAGGATCTTTTGTTGGAAAGCGAGATTATCTTCAGTGAAGATACCTACACGTTGAGATCGGTCCATGAATGTTTCTCGAGTGCAGATCAAAGAAGGGTCTGGTTTGTAACAAGAGAAATCGAGGAGGAAGACACGGCGAGGACGGGTGGTGAAGTAAGCGGTGGAGAGAGAGATTAAGAGCGCGGTAGCGAGAGTGGCGGAGAGAAAATGGAAACGGAGGTGGTTGTAGAGAAGAGTGAGGTCGTTGAGAGAGAAAGAGGAGAGGTTTGCGATTATGGCGGCGAGGAGAGGGAGGAGGAGGATGTAGAGAGCGTTGGAGATTAGGTAATGGTAACCGAGTTTGACGTACTTGAGACGAACGGATAAGAGGAAGTTCGGAAGATTGTTTGGGTTTTGGTCGGAGTTTGTGACTTGGACGGGGACAGGTTGGTCTTGGCTATGTGTCATGGTGAGAACGATGAAAGGTTGAAGCTTTGTTTTTGATGTTGTGAGGATGAATGAGAAGAGAAAGGAGGGAATTTGTAGAGAAGAGAAGTAGAGAAGTGTCAAGTGTAAGTATTGTTTCTGTGTGAGATAAGAGAATGGCCTGAAAAGTTGGAGGAGTTTTGAGAATTTAATGGCAAGTTTTTGAGAGAGAGAGAGAGAGAGAGAGAGAGAGAGAGAGAGAGAGAGAGAGAGAGAGAGAGAGAGAGAGAGAGAGAGAGAGAGAGAGACTTGGTTATAATAAATGTAGTTAGGGAAAATGGGAAATATTTAAGGAAAAAAATAGAAAAAGAATAATTCTAGCCAGTTCAAACTTCAAACTGGTAAATTAATAATAACGATATTCGTTTCTACAAATAAAGAAAAATAAATTATTTTAGGATATAATTAAAATGGTAGCATATTCGTTAAGCATTACGTAGTATTGAGTTTAGAAAAATTTACATGTGAAAATAGTATTTTTGATTTGAATAGTGAATTATTTATATTTTTTAGGTATATACAGAAAAATTTGTGAAAAAATATATAAAAAAGTTTTCAGCTAAAAGCGGATATTGTTAAATTTTTATGTATACATATGTATCAACTTGTAGGTTTACAAATTACAATTGAAATACAATCTCTATCACATGCACAAGTTATGTAGTTTTCATTAAAAAAAATGAAAACATAAATAAAATGTCGAAGCTTTTATTCTTAAGAAAATGGATAAATAAAAGTTATGTAGAGAGGGAAGATGCAACTACCCCCAACGAAGCTTTTAATGGTATTCGACAGTTGAGATTGACACCTAAGAGACGCCGTTGACTTTTATCCAATTGGTGGCTAAAAGGCCGCGTTTTCAATTTACTCTTATACCCTTATGTTGACCTGTTATTTTCGAGACTACCCTCTTATGCCAACAACTTGCTCATAGTGAATGTGCGGGGCCCACTTTGTTTACGTGTCATAGTATCCGTGTCTTTTGAATATTTGTGTATTAGATAATTTCATTAATCGTATAAAGTTTGTTGAACTAATTATGAGGATGAAATTTGTGGGTTACTGCTACTAAATATTTGCTAAGTTTGTTCGTAAACATGTCGATGTGTTTATTTTAGTATATTGAAGAAGGCAACTGCACCGAACAGGCCGGTCGAACTGATCCGACCAGACTTGTTCCGACCAGACTTGTTAAATAAACCGAGTCCAAGTAGGTTTAGTACCTGACTTTGAATTAACAAGAGAAACCAACCAAAAATCAGTGATTCGGGTCTGTATGTAAACCAGGTTCATCAAACTCAACATGTAGTTTAATAAATTTTTATTGTATTAGTATTTTATATTAATTTTAGTGACAATTTATTGATTAGCTGTAACTTTTAATTGTAATATTAAAGATTTTCTAGGTAGGATTTTTTTTTTTTGGAAAATTAAATAAATAAAATTTTAAAAGATTTTTTTAAAAATATAAAACATGAAATGAATGGGTTGGACCGGTCCAACTATGGTGCAATCTAGATCAGCTTTAATTTTAATTTTTTGAAGATAAACCATGAATCAAGCAATCAAAACTATTTTTCTCAACTAGCTATATATGATGGAGATTCTGGTTGTGCCAAAACTCAATTGGTTCATCCTGAATCAAGAGGTGATCGAATTTTCCTTTATGCCGGACCGTAGTGAGCTAGTTTGACCACCCGAACAACTTCAAGAGGCTATACTTATTTTTGATGATTCAAAGCACGTCTCAGCTCAGCCACATACAAGATATAAGGCCCAAAAGGCCCAGAAAGACACCAAGGACGAGTTAAGCCTACTCAGGGATGAGCCCAACAAGATGAGAGTTGAGCAGGGCACATACTGGCCCATGAAGCTGAAGGATTGACTACCATGAGCTCTTATGGATGGTTATGGACGTGGCCCAAGTAAAAATAAAATTAAAAATAAATCAGTTTGTTGGTTTAATTTGTTTATTGATTTTTAATTAGTCATTAAAATTAAATCAGAGAATTAGTTATGATAAATTAAACAAGATATATCATTCTGATATATTCTTTTAAGATTAGATTAGACTAGATAAAATATTATATTCTGGTATAATTTTGTAAAAAGACAGACGAATGTTAATACTAAACCTAGAGAACTTTTACTTGTTCTTCCTCTTTGTTTTCTCTGTTCAGCTTAAGAACATTGATTCCTAAATCACTAAAGGGTAGAGTAATCTACTGTGATCTTCTGTGGCTCTATAACGGGGTGAACCTTTGCCATAAAATTTGTTAAACATCTTTGGAGCAGCTCATAGCTCTGAAGAGAAGTTCATCGCCATCTCATCATCTATTTCCCTTCTTTTCCTTCCTTCAAGTGATCCTAGGAGAGACAACCTTTCCAAGGCCGTTCCATTTAGTATAAGAGCCACTTGGAGGTGAGGGTTTGAAGTCTCAATCCAGTTTCACATCAATTCATCATTTATCAAGCAGATCTGCCATGTATTCTTTTGAGAACAAAAGAAACCATGGAGAGAAGGCTAAACAACCAGCAACAGTGAATGGAGTTGAACCCAGCCAAACTTGGATCTTTAGTGAACAACAATTGGATGACCAAAAAGATAAGATCTTCAATCAAATCATGAGAAATCGTGATTCTAATCAACTGTGGATACCTAATCGAAAACCATACAAGGAAGCAAGACTGCTTGCTTTAGATCCGCTTGGGCGATGGTCTAGGGCTCCACCAGGAGCAAAATAAAATATCCAATTGGTTCCTGACACATTACAGAAGGTTGAGAAGGATCCTGAGAAGAACAATCATTCTAAAATGATTCAAGATGGAGAATATATAGAAGATCCCATCAGGCAGACTACCAACAAATCTGAAGGAAATATACGACCAATAAATATAGCATAGGAACCGGACCCAGAGGAGTTAAGCAACAAATCTAATTTCTACAGAAACTAAACTCATCAAGGAGTCACTGAGAAAAAGAATTTGGTCAAAAGCTTTCAACATGAAAGAGATATTCCACTCTCAACTCGGCAGACTTCCACTAAATCCGAAGGAGACCAGCGGTTACCTATTTAAGGATTACAATCTAACCAGGATGAATCAAATCGTAAATCAACATGTTTTGGAAAGATAATACTTCAGAGGAGCATTTCGAATTGGATTCATGTCCAAATTACTTATGGTTTAAAATTTATTCAACTTCTAAACCAGGAGATGCTCGACTTGCTTTATTTGGAAGCTTACTGGTTCAACCACTTACAGACCAGAATTTGGCGACCAGGAGAGGAATATAATCATTCTGGAGACATATCTAATCATCCAGGAGGGTCATACATCATCTTATAGGGCTCGAATTTGAGGACAAATCTTTTTAAAGGAGGAGGGGATGGTGCGATCTCGATCAACCTTAATTTTAAGTTTATGAAGATCAACCATGAATCAAGAAACCAAAACCATTTTTCTCAACTAGCTAGATATGATGGAGATTCGGGTCGTTCCAAAACTCAATTGGTTCATGCTGAATCAATAGATGGTCGAATTTCCCTTCTGCCGGACCGTAGTGAGCTAGTTCAACCATCCGAGCAACTTCAAGAGGCTATACTTGTTTTTGATGATTCAAGGCACGTCTCAGCTCATCCACATACAATATATAAGGCCCAAAAGGCCTAGGAAGACACCAAGGATGAGTTGAGCCTACTTAAGGATGAGCCCAACAAGATGGAGGTTGAGCAGGGCCCATACTGGCCCATAAAGTTGAAGGATCGACCACCATGTGCTCTTATGGATTAAAAATATTTCAGCCTGTTTGTTTAATTTGTTTATTGGTATGTAATTAGTCATTAAAATTAAACCATTCTTTGGTCTAATTTGTTTATTGATTTATAATTAGTCATTAAAATTAAATCAGAGAGTTAGTTAGGATATATTAGACAAGATATATCATTCTCGTATATTCTTTTAGGATTAGATTAGACTAGATATAATATTATATTCTGGTATAATTTTGTTACGATTTTCTGCCTTTAAAAGGCATTTACCCCCATTGTAAAAAGACAGACAAATTTTAATATTAAACCTAGAGAACTTTTACTTGTTCTTCCTCTTTGATTTTTATGTTCAACTTAAGAACATTGATTCCTAAATCACTAAAGGGTAGATTAATCTACTGTGATCTTTTGTGGCTCTATAACGGGGTGAACCTTTGCCATAAAATTTGTTAAACATCTTTGAAGCAGCTCATAGCTCTGAAGAGAAGTTCATCGTCATATCATCATCTATTTTCCCTTTTTCCTTCATTCAAATGATCCTAGAAGAGACAAAAGCAGCCATAGCTCTGAAGAGAAGTTCATCGGCATATCATTCTTTTTTTTCTTCCTTCAAGTGATCGTAGAAGAGACAGTCTTTCCAAAGCCGTTCCAAACCATTCAACCAATAACTATACCAAATTTGGCAAATCTTTTTAGCATACATTAAATTTGATAATTTAGTATATTTTGTAGACAATGTATAACCATTAATAGTGTTTTCTTCACGAAAGTAAGATTTATAGTATCTAATATACTTGTCAATTTCAAATCTAACGTATTAAATTGGCTTTCTGTTGGTTGGTCGAATGGGATGTATAAGATTGGGATGAAAACAAAAACAAAGGGTACAATGGGAAGAAAATGTAATTTAGAGAAATAAATGGGCCAAATAAAGAAAGCTGGAGAAAGTTGGGGTGACAGCTTGAAATGTAAGTGTTATAGAGAAAGCACATGACATGATGAATTTATGAAGAGGGACACACATACACACACTATATCGAATTTATTTCCCTTTTGACATTTCCATTAACGTCATCGCCTACCTCTTTTGTAAAAGGTTTTTGTGTTTTTCCTTTTTGTTTATTACCTCATAAGTGACCAAATCTACATTTTCTCAGTGTTTCTTAAACTGGAAAAAATCGAATTATTTCAAAGATTGTCGGATAATCAGTAAAGATCAACGAGTCAACGATTTTGTTTTGTTTTGTTTTTTTAATTTTTAATATGTACATTTTTAAAATATTATGAATTAAAATATTTTTGTAATAAACTATTTTTCACTAGTATGATCTTACAAAAGAAAATCGATTCGACTTTGTGAATACTACTCATCGATCATACATCAAAAGATCACTGTATCAAATTAAGAGTCAAAGTGTTCTATAGATGATAGTAATTAGTAACTACGCAACATAGAAAGCAGTAACTTAATTGGAACCCACCTATCAATATCATTTCATGTGTACTTAGTGATCTTAGTTATCAATATAGAGTCCCATCGATTCACGTATAAAATATACACATATGCGTGTGAATGTAACAAGTTTTCAATTGATCATTTAATCAGTTTGGCATGTGTCAACACACAATTTGGGGAGGGTTTGTGTGGTAAGTCATCTAAAGTATACTATGTATTAAATTAACAAGAGAACTAATTCTTATTGCTTTAGAAAATTCCTACCAAACGAAGCAAATTCCGGTGAGAAATTATTCCCGGAAGAAACCATTCTCTATACCACTCACAACTCTTTCTTCTTCTTCATATATTAGTTTTTTTACAAACACTACTTGTTCAAGTCATTCTTAAATTAAAAAAAAAAACCTAACTATAGTATATATTTAGGTAGAAAAGGACGTACGAGTTATGATTTTTCTGCATCTTTAGTTAAAAAAAACCTAACTACTATAGTTCAGATTTTCTGGATATGATGTTGTATATATTAACTGAGAAGTCATTTAGAAAAAACAATCTTAACAAATATATTTCTTGTCATGCTAATGAAAATAGCTTCAAACGTGCAGAGTTTAAGAAAATCAAGACACTTAGACTTACAAGTATACGATCAGTGTATGTTATTTTAGCTAGGCGCTTTTATGTGTGTGTGTGTGTCACATGGAAAACAAATTTCTGTTAATGTTTATGCACACTAATCTATTTTTTTCGATGGATTAATTAGGAAAAATAAGAAGATCAGTGGATAACTAGTACCTAACCGCAATAGTCCTTATTTTTAAAAAAACAATACTAATATTTTCCGTTGAAATTACGGCTGACTTCAAATTTTGTTATAATAATTTCTGTAACTAAATTGTTGGTGGCAATTCACCCATACAAACCCAAATCTTAAATTTATATTTGTCGTAATTAATTTTGGGTAAGATTTGATTCCAAAGTAGTTGAGATAAAATGATAGTCGAGTCATTAGTAAATCAAAGACAAGTTGGCTTATTTTATTGTAGCCTACAACATGATTTGGTAAATATCGATCCAATAGCCGCATTTAATTTAGATTACCTGCCAACCACTCACACCTTAATTAATTACAGTTGGGAATCATTTGTTTATGATTCTAATATAATTGTCCCTTAATCTAATGAGGTGACTTGACCTTGTTAACACAACTAAACCGATCAAAGCAAGTCCATCTAGTTCTCTTATGATGTACTTTGGATTTAACAAGAAAGTTTTCGTTACTTGAACTCATATTCTTGTTTCTTATAAGTCCGGTTAACTTTTAACCAGTTTTGACGTTACGATTAATAAATTTATGATATATTTATATATATAATTAAGAACATAAACTTATACAAAGAATAGATTTAGCAAAGCGGACGAATGTACTAATCATCTGTTTTTTTAATGTGATTATGCACGTACGATCAATATGGCGTGCATCCTTATATGACCGGCTACATGCAATACTTCATACCAACAATCACATGTCTCGACTGATCAGCCTAGTTGTATTATGGACTTTTTGGAGGCTGTGGAAAAGTCGTAACTTTCTTAGAAACCAACACAGACATATAACTTGGAGGAGAACTTTCCGAGAAGCAAAACAAGATGCAAAAAGAATGGCTTGATACTCAAGCATACATACACAAGACCTGTCGATAGGCATACAAGATACGCAACAACATGAACACCACAAACACGTTGGATGATGGTCAGGATGGATCAAATGCAATTATGATGGTTCTTATCTTGTTATAAGAAGATATGCAAAAGCAGGATGGCTACTTCGAGACGACAAAGGTGCATGACAAGCGGAGAACACCAATGCTACAAATGCTATTGAAGCAGAATGTCAAGCACTATTATTAGTAATGCATAATTGTTGGTGCAAAGGATATCGCAAAGTCATTTTTGAAAGAGATTGTCTGGAACTAGTCAAGCTGATCAATAAATAAACCCTGGATTTTAGTTTGCTCAATTGGATACGGTTTTATGTGGACTTGGAAAGACAGATTTGTAGAAACCTCTTTCACTTGGTGCTTACGTTCAACGACTCAACCCGTTGATGTTCTATGGAAAACCGATTTTCCCAAAAACACAATGCTTATTTTCTTATAACTATGTTCCTACTACTATTTCTGACTTGTTACATTATGACTATATTGGTTCTTTTGATTAACTATTTATAAAAGAAAAGAAAGGAATATATTTAACATATTAGTTTCACATATACAAAATATTTATTTTTTTGTCAACCATATACGAAATATTAAAAATTAATATAGAGAAAATCCCTAATTATTTTTTAATAGCCTTGATTAATTACTTAAAACATTTACTGATTAACGTCTATCAAGGTTTTTTTGTGTGTTAGTGGTTGAATATATAATAATAACGTCACATAAAATTTGGATCGAAGACCTAAAATTGGGCCAAACATTAGATACCGATTTCTATTAAGATAAAATTGGGCCGTTTAAACAACCCTAATAGGGCTTCAAGTGAAATGGTTATATTACACGTGGCATTTTTAGATTTGTGGGTCACTTTTAATGTAACAGCCAGTAACCATTAATCTCTTTCGCGGGGATTTTCATTTTTTTTCCTATGACTCCAAAACTCTGAGACACAGCAAAGAAACTAAGAAGAAGATAAAGCAAAATTTTTTTTGTAGAAGTTCTAAAACACGATAAGAAATACGATTAGATTTTTGTGAAGAGAGAAAAATATCAATTTGTAAAAATATGATTTATAAAACAATTGAATGAAAACTAAAAGGAAGCGAGATGATCTATTTCCTTAATTTAATAAAGTGTTTATAGTATAACGGTTTTTACACGCTTTTTGAATCCCAGGATATAATATTTTATATACCGATTCACAACACTCGAATTCAGAATTTGCAAACACAATATCTACGATATAGTCAAGAATAAAAATCGTTTATGAAATAGACACTACAAGAAAAAATATATTTTTCCGAGGGAATATTCCGTCAGAATATCGTCAGAAACAGCTGTTTCTGACAGTTTTCTGACAGATTTTTGCTGTTAGGTCTACATCTTCGAAAAATTTAGATCTGTCGGAAATTCGTCGGAATTTCTTTTTTTTTTCCGACGGATTTCCGACAGAAATTAAAAAAATAAAATAAAATATAAAAATATTTTCTGACGGATTTCCGACAGAAATTAAAAAATTATAAAACCAAAATTAAAAATATTTTCCGATGGATTTCTGACGAAATTTTAAAATAAAAATAAAAAAAAAAATCGAAAATTATTTTTTAGAAAAAAACGAAAAATTAATAAAAATAAAAATAATATTTTCATATAGAAACCAAAAAATTAAAATGATTATAAAACCAAAAATTTAAAAATTAAAACCAAAAAAGTAAAATGATTATAAAAACCAAAAATTATAATTGATTTTCATATGAAAAAGAATATTATTCAAAAACAAAAATAAGAAAAATGAATATTAATTAAAATTATAAAATTATACATGATTTTAATCAAAAATGGTTTTTTATTTTAAAAAACTAAAATTATTAATATAAAAACGAAAAATTATTTAGAATTGATATTATGGAATTATAAATTATTAATATAAAAACAAAAAGTTTTAAAATATAAAATTTTATAAAATTTTGAAAAATAAAATTTTAAAATATATAACAATTAAGTTTTATAAAAGTATAATTTTTTTAATGTCTTAAAAGATTTTTTTGCAAAATCTAAAGTTTATAATTTTATAAAAAAAGTTAAAAAATAGAAAATGAGAGAGAGAAGAAGATGATGAGCAGAAGAGGAGGAGGAGAAGAAGAAGAAGAAAGAGGAGGAGGAGGAGGAGGAGAAAGAGGAGGAGAAAGAGGAGGAGAATGAGGAATGAAAGAGGAAGAGAATGAGAAATAAGGAGGAGAAGTAAAAATTAGTGGGAGAGGAGAGGAGGAGAGGAGGAGAGAAGGAGAGAAAAAGAAAGAGAGATAGAGAAGAGAAAAATAGAGAAGAAATGAAAGAGAGAAGAGAGTAATAAAAAAATAGGATTGAGAGAAAGATAGAAAAGGGAAAAAGAAAAACAAAAAGAAAAAAGAAAAAAGAAAATGGAGGGAAAATGGTGGTAGAAGGAAGGAAATATTTTTTTTTTAATTTTTGAATTTAATATCCGTCGGAAATCCCTCATAAATCTTTTGGAAATTTCTGAGGGATTTTCGACAGAAAATAAAATTTTCGACTGAATTTTTTTTTTTTAAAAAATATATTTCCGTCAGATATCCCTTGGAAATTTCTGAGAGATTTCCGACGAAAATTAAAAATAAAAATAAAAAAAATATAAAATTTAATTTATGTCGGAAATCCCTCGGAAATTTCTGAGGGATTTCAGACGAAAAATAAAAAAAAAAATTGAAATTTTTTATTTTCTGTCGGAAATCCCTCATAAATTTCCGAGGGATTTCCGACAGAAAATAAAAATATTTTTATCATTTTTTCTGTCAAAATTCCGTCAAAAAACCCTCAGAAATTTCCGATGGATTAATTTCCGTCAGAAATTCCGTCGGAAATTAGTGTGTTTTCTTGTAGTGAGAGAAACGAGAATGAGAGAAAGCTGGATCTTTTAGTGAATTTTAGATAAAATCGATAATTTTTAGGGTTTAAGAGATCGCAAGAATGCTCGTGATACCCAAAATGATCGTTTGAAGTCTTTATATATAGGGAATAGTGGATAGGGAGTTTTTGAGATAAAATCTCGATTTTCAGCAGTTATCCTAAAAAATCTGCAAGAAATGTATTTTGTTATAACAACTTTGACTGGAACTCGCTATTTTTTTTATTATTATATATTTGCTGGTTCAGTCTCTTGGATGTTTCTTCCTCTTATAGCTGCAGGGATGTATTTTGATGCTCCGGTAACTTCAAAAACTTTTCTTCCATAAATTTTCATTACTCCATCATACGCAACTCTGAGCTATTCCGACCAAACCCATATAAGCTAAGACACGGTGGGTCGTCTTGAAGAAGTTTCAGCTGCTCATGTCTTAGCTATGTAGGTCTATAACCATAACTAGCCTAGGACTGAAACTAGATTATAGATATTGGAAGTTGGTTAAAGAGAAGTTAGTGAACGCTGGATTTATAAGGATGTCTCAAACAGACTGTTGAAAATGTGGATTTTCTACTTTGTTAAAAAAGGTAGTTTTACAAATTACAGCTTCTGTTTGAGAAGAAGAAGAATCACAACTGTTCGTGTGTTGCAGGGTGAGTACTTATTCATAGGTGCGGGTTTGTGTTACGATAGTGTTCTGTATAATAGAGATGGATAAACCAGACAAGCCGCACAACTTGGAGCCTCAAATTTTCATTCTCTACATATATTCCTGGGAAAACGATCTCGATCCCCACGAAGTATGGAACATCGTATCAGATGTGACCCATTTAAACTTCTCATCTCTATATCCACCAGTCCAAAGTTAAAAATCTAAATGTTCATGGTTTAAAAATTACAAACTTATTTACCCCCGAAAACCAAGTTTTAAACTTAATTTTCCATAAACTCGGTTAATAACATGGTTTAAGAAATCTGTAACCTCATTATGAATGTGGTTAACATAAACCTAAACTAAACCAAGTTAACATAAAATTAAACCTAAATCCAGATTAAACCCAGAGTGTAATAATTTAACTATTTTTCAATTTTAACATAAAATTTTCAGAATTGGGACAATGGAGATCGTCGGTAGTAATGGACTGATGATGGTGAGGCTCAAATCAAACATGAATCATGGGTGTGTTAAAGGACTGTTGCGATTGGTCCCAACTCGTCGCCGTGGATGAATCAAACCCCAACGAATTTCTCTGGCCGGAGAAGAGAACATAATCTGTTTTATCAGAAAAAGGAGGACCATTTTGGAATGATTGAAGAGAGAGACGAATTGTACGGTGTGATTCCATGGCAGAAGCTCGGTGAAGTCGTCAATGGCGGATTTAGCTTTCTTCATGTAACTGAATCATCGTTGGAACTGAGAGCCTAACGCACCGGTCACGATCTCGCCGCAACAACCGTTATCTGCCGCCACCAAAGAAAACAGTGATTGGTGTCTCATCCCAAGAGGACGCGACATGGAGTTTATCAAATGGTGGTGGTTGGATTCTTCATCAGCCATCGTTAGAGCATGTTGAGAAAATTTAAGGTCATTTTTGTCGGAGGTGGTGAAAATTCAAGACGACATCGAATCTTGAAGCTAAACCATATCTGAAATTTGAGTTCTTGTCTCTTTTTCTGATAATTGAACAAGCAGAGAAATTGGGGCCCATATTTTTTAGGTTTCTTCGTGCAAAATTGAAAGGGAAATGGGGAAAAACTGGTTTGTAAGCGCTAACCGGATATGTTATGCGGTTTATTTGAAAATGGTTTTGAATCAAATTCAAAACCGGGTTTATTTGGTACGCTACTAGATTTGATCACTAAACCAAGTGATTCAGCAACAAAACCAAGCTAACCCAACAATATGGAGAACTAGGACGAAATATATTAATTTGGGTGCAATTAGATTTTTAACTTCGGAGTGATGGGTATAAAGATGAAAAGTTTAAATGGGTCACATATGATACGATGTTCCTTAATTCGTGGGGATCTAGATCGTTTTCCCTATATTTCTTTCAGGTTGTGGTATGTGGCCTTTTACGAGATGGGAAAGTAAATTTTCCATCCTAATGATGACGAAAAGCTAATGGAAACCGACAAAGTATTGTTTATTGCACCTCTCAATTGGAAAAAGAAGCAACTTTTATATACAGACATAAAAACTGAGGACATTACAGTGGATGAGCCTTATACTCGGAAGCAAGTGTTTGAGAAAAAACGATCACGTCTAGCGAAGATTATAATGCGGCCTAGTAAGTCCTTATCAAAGGTATGACTCCCAACTGCCCCCACCCTCCACAATGCTTGAACTATAGTTTCACGCTTTCGAAAAGTTTGAGACACTAAAAGAAACTATAATGCATATGCAAAGTAAATATAGGAAAGGCGAAGATATTCCTCTGACCATCCTTGTAAATATAGGTACAGAATCTAGCTGCTGAAATCGTTGACTCACAACTCGGCAAGCAGGTATTGGAAGTCTTCTTATTCTGATCTCTGTTATTTACAGGTTAATTAAGTTACTGATACCTAGTACAAAACCATGTAGATAACTAGAATCAAGCCGTCCCTAACACTTATAGCAGCAGAGGAAGTGATGAGTCTTGTAACAGCACAAGGTTACATTTCGTCTTTTTGTTTTGTTTTTTCTTCTTTTTAACCGCATTCCAGACAACAGTAATGACTAGTACTCGTTTCTTTATAATCAGTTGCTGAAAACAGCGAACTAAACGAGGTGTGGAAGGACATTCTAAACGCAGAGGGTGATGAGATATACGTAAAGGTCAAAAAAAGAAAACACTCTCTTCTCTCAAATCTTTTGCCTTCACAAAATTTACAGTCATTGTGGTCTGAAAATCTTGAGTTTGCTTGAGACACACAGGACATTGAGCTGTACATGAAAAACGGCGAGAACCCTTCATTCACCGAGCTTTCAGAGCGAGCTTGGCTAAGGAGGGAGGTCGCTATAGGCTACATAAAATGCGGTAAAAAGGTGACTATTTTATTACTCCGCAACAGAAATTATATGAACATTTTCCTCTTCATTTAAAACTAACATACATAATTCGTTGTTGTTGTTGTTGTTGTTGCAGGTAATCAATCCGGTTCCAAAGACAGAAGCTCTCTCCCTCGAAATGACAGACTCATTGATTGTTATATCAGAGCTTGAAGGAGACCAACCCATCACATTATGAAACTATATATACTCTCGTATTCCATATGTTATAGTTTCTTACACACCAAGCGACATTGGACGAGGAAACTCTAACTTACAAATGCAAGCATCAAATAAGTCGTTGATTTGTACAAAGAAACAAATGCTTTTACATCGAAAGCCTCTTGTGTTCATTGGTCTTAATTCTTTCTTTAACCCTCAATAAAACCAATCTTTGTAATGAATTTAGTTTTTTTTCTTTGTTAAAGCCTATATGTTTACAACTCCAAATATTAAAATATTATGTCAATAAGAAAAAAGGGTAAAAAGTTTTGTTCTTTTCTTTTCAAAATGAACATTTAAGCTTCATCGTTTCTGTTATGTGTACACATTCTTGTACACTGAAAATCTACGGTACGTTTATCTCTACTGTTCAATCAAATCTTATATCCAATGTAAAAATAAGCTACTACTTACCAAGAAAACTATTCCGATGTATTAAATTCATAGATTGTCAAAAATTAAACTCATTTAAAAAATCTTTAACGAAATTCAGACGGAATTAGAATTTTTTTTTTTACCACTGAACACTTCCACCAATAAAAGTTATATTTATGTGAAAATGTTATATATATATATATATATACAATATATCAAAGTTTTGTCTAACTATCGATAACTTCATAGCAATATTTTCGTTTTTTTTTCTTTCTTAAAAGCATTATTCTTATAACGTTACTTTTTGCTGTCTTCATTTCAAATTTCCTTCCTTTTAACTGGCAAGCTTTACAAGACTTCCATAGACACCAAGATTCACATATATACTGCCAATGTACATATTCCTAAAAGATTATATATAAGTGATGGAAACATCCCAGAAAATCCACTATAAATATCCTCATTACTTAACGAAGCGACTTCACTTATCTAACTTTAAACATCATAGAAAATTGTTCAAACCAAACAAATTAAGTAGCTCATCAATGATAGCATCGTCACATAGATATTTTGCCCGCTTAGCTCTTTTCGCAGTCTTAGTTAAGTTTTGATATTGCCAAAATGTCACAATAGATGCCAATGGCTGGGGCTACGCCGGTGTTATTTGATAGGGTGAAGCTGGCGGCGCTGGTAGCACCTGTACGTATTACCATATATATAGTTTTGTTTATATTGATAACAATATATATATATATATATATATATATAGAGGTGTCAAAATGAGTTAAATTCCGGTCAACTCAATCCAATCTAACCCATAAATTTAATGGGTTGAAAATTTGTGTTTTAGTCAGTTATTTGGATTAAAATGGTTGATGAATTTAATAATTTGGGTTGAAATAAGTATGATTAAAACAGATTAAAGAGTTTACTCAAATCAAACTATAATTATCTCCTCATTTTAAAACTTAAACCCAATCAACCAACCATATCAACATCTTCATCATCATTATTATTATCATCATCATTAGATCATCATATCATATCATGATCACCATCATTATCATCATCATCATATCATCATTATATCATCATCATCACATCATCATCATCATATCATCACCATCATCAGCATTGTTATATCATCATCACCATCATCATTTATCATATCATCATCATCATCATCATTTTCATTATAACCATCACCATCATCATAATCATCAACATCCTCATAAACATAAATCCACAATTTTTTTGTCAAACATATAAATCTGTATTTTTCCTACCAAAAATGATAATCTCATAATTTTATGCTAACACATAAATATGTAGTTTTTTTTGTCACAAATTGTTAATCCACAAATTTTTTGTCAAAAATTGGTGATGGTGATGATGGTGGTGATGATGATGGTGATGGTGATGATGGTGGTGATGATGATGATGATAATGATGATGGTGATTATGATGATAATGATAAAATGATGATGATGATAGTGATGATGATAATGATAATGATAATAGTGATGATGATAATGATAATGATAATGATGATGATGATGATAATGATAATGGTGATGATGATGATGCTAATGATAATGATGATGGTGATGGTGATGATGATAATTATGATGATGATGGTGATGATGATTATGGTGATGTGATTATGGTGATGATTATTATTATCATTATTATTATTATTTTCTTTTATTTTTCTATTTTTTAATTATATAATGAGTAAACTAATTTAAAAATTAACTTATGAAATTAAATGAGTTTATTGTTTGAATTAGACACATTTTATAAATAAATTGAGTCAGTCCATCAACTATTTACCATTAAACTTATTGAGTTTTGATTTAGTTTAGTTTGGTTTATCCAATATCTATATATATATACTTTTTTCTTCTTTTTTGAATAATTTGATTTTCGGTATGTTAATTTTTGTTAATTTACCATTGCTAATCCACCGTTGTAAGTGGTGCTTTCAGCTGGAGCCCATTCACTGTTCATCAATGAAAAAGGATGTGGAACATGTTAACAGGTTCTTTGGTATTAATCTTAATCCCCTATTTAACGTTAATATCCATGTATTAAAATAAATACATTTAATAAAGTGACCATATTAAACACTATTTAATATTATTCTTTGACCAAGAATTAATCTAATGAACATGATTATTAGTATAATATTATCAAAGCCTGATTTCAAGACAATTATTTTGATATTAACAATTTAATTAGAACATAAACAAGTATTTTATTTTTAGAATCATAAGAACAAAAAACCATTTGGAGGCGGGATGATCCTTTTCCTTAACTCAATAAAATGCCCGCAATGAGACGGTTTATATGCATTCTTTGAATTCCAGAATACAACCAAACATATAAGACTAACATGCTTCATTCATGTTAGAATCTACGAGCTAATATTCTACCATATACTCAAGAACATAAAATCTACTTTTGAAAGAAAAAAGTAGAATATGGAGGAAGTTAGAACCAGTTAAACCTTGTGAATTCCTTAGCTACTAGCACCTAACACCAACAACCAAGAAGATATTTCAAGAGAGCTTTAACACTTACAAACTTCTCAAAGAATATCAAAAATGTGTCTAATGGTGTTTTCTTGCTTTTAGAATGAATGAATTATTTTTCCTTTCTAGGTAGCTTGCTATTTATAGGAGAAGAATAGCTTGGTGGTCAAGTAGATTTAATGGCCAAATTTATTTGGTTTTTAATACCAAAATTTGTAAGTTACAAAAATTCTTTGACCTCCCCTAAGCAAATTCTCATTCACATTTTAACTATATATTATAAGTCCACATGCTTATTAATATATTGTTCCAACAATCCCCCACATGAATAGAATTGATTCTAAAACACTGAGGATGTTTTTGAAAACTTTTTTAGGATAGATTTAAGCTGAAAGAAGACTTTCTTGAGTATATGCGAAAAATAACTGTATATGAAAAGGTTGCATTTTTCAGCATTGAACCAATCACTGTTATAATCTATCGAGTTTACAAGCACAGTTGGTGAACACGATGTCTTGAACCATCCTGATTTCTAGTGTAAACTAAAACAATAGATATAACACAGTTATATTTTCTAGTAGAACTTTCGCTCTCTCGTTGTGTTCATTTTGGCCTTGAACATGCCTGGTATTTCTTGAGTGAATTTGGAGAATACAGCTTTCCCTTATTCTCCTAGAAACGGCCCCATTTCACACTCAACATGTGATTCTCATATTCTATTTCGAAGTATTCTGCTTTGCAGCTGATTTCACACCCTCAATTTCTATTTCACACCCTCAATTTTGCAGACAACACTGTTTATCATTATTAGGAACTGGATAGAAACATAAGTTTCACAGTGTTTTCTTAGATTTAATTTGACTTAGTTGTCCATTTGAACCTAGAAAGTATAGGTGGGGTTACCGCCAAATTTCATCGTTAAATCATAGGCTTTAAACCCATTCTTATTGATGATTTCAATACTTGATCTCGGGTCAGACCTTTCGTAAAAGGATCTGCTAAGTTATCAGCTGATTTGATGTAATCTAGCAAAATTACTCCACTTGAGATCAGTTGTCTAATGGTCTTATGTCGTCTACGTATGTGACGTGACTTGCCATTGTACAAGCTATTGTTAGCACGAGCTATAGCCGATTGGTTATCACAGTGTATCCGAATCGATGACACTGGTTTTTCCCACATCGGAATATCTTCTAGAAAATTTCGAAGATGCTCTGCTTCTTATGCTGCTTTGTCCAACGCAATGAACTCAGATTCCATTGTTGACCTAGCCAACACTGTTTGTTTCAAAGTCGTTAAAGCTTCCCCCGCATGTTCTAGGTTACACATGATTCTTGTGTCATTACATTCATCATTTCTTTTAAAGTTCGGTTTTGCGTTCTGCAATTTCATTTGATTCTGGTGAGTAAGGAGCAGTTGTTTGATGAATGATGTCATCGACAAAATGCATCGAACTGTCCTTCATATTCTCCACCTCTATCACTCCGAACTGTTTTTATAGTTTTTTGGAGTTGATTTTCAACTTCCAATTTATATTACTTGAATTTATCCAAAGCCTCATTTTTACTTTGTAACAAGTAAATATAGCAGTATTTTGTACTATCATCAATGAAAGTCACAAAATACTTTTTACCTTCTCTAATAGGTAAATAAATCACACAAATAAGTGTGAATTAAACTCAGAGGTTTATTATTTTGTATTCTCAAGAGAAAGCATATGCTATCCTCCTTGAGTTACATCTCTAATTTCAGCATGATCAATGAAATATAAATCTTCTCATGCCATATAATGAATTGAGCTCTATCAATTTTGTCAATCATTAGTCCTATGCTTATAGCACTAGGCACTCACATGACACTTTGATATACATCATAATTTGGCACAGTCATATGTGGCAGACCACTATCAAACTGAATTTGATGTGTCGACTTACTAGACTCGTAACCAATAACACATCCATAATAGTTAAATTTTAATTTTTCGAATTATTAAATTCAGAAAATAACAATTTAATTTAATACAATGGCAGAATGAAACAATTTAAATTATTCAGATAACTTGCATAATCATCCAATTAATTTCTAGAATATTATTAAATCTCTGAAATATTAAACTCCAGCACAAAAGTCAAAGTGTGACTTTTGTTAACGTTTTAAACAGGTTTTGTCTATGCTCAAAATGAAATATAAATCATTTTATTGAGTGCAGCAATAAATCGTAGAAAAATAAATTAATTACTTATGAAATTTTGTTAAAAAATTTAAAAAATATCAGACCAAATAAAAAATATTTTCTAGATTAACAATGCACAATTACAAAATAATATCACCAATTACTCTTTTAAATAATATTGAATTGAGCAAATCATATTTTTATGATTAAATCATATAAAATCAAAAACATCATTACCATGATTTGTCTTATTTCTGTTTTCATAGCAAAAATACTAACATAAATTTATTAACGTATATGTTATTATATACGTTTTAAATCACGATCGCTAATTATTTTTAGCGATTTAAGCGTTTGTTTTAAAAAAACTAAAATCGAATCGCAAACTCGATTAAAACGTCGGGAGAAATTTATTAATAATTAATAACGCTATACCAAAATTAATTGGTTCTTAAAAAAATTTTCCAATTAATTAGAAAAATTAATTGGTTTTAAATAACGTTTTACCAAAATTGATTGGTATTTAATTGGTTATATATATATGTATGTATATATTTTTTTTTCGGTTAACAACATCGATCTTACGAGATCGAACGATCGGTCGCTTGACCCGCGGTACCGATTTCGGTGTTCAATATGTTTGATTTCTCTCAATCGACCGATAAGGATCGATCGATCTGAGACCCGGAACGATCGATCCGGTCATGAAATCTTGAAACCGACTTTTTTTTTTCAACAATCAAAAACAAAACTTTGATTTTTTGCAAATTCGATTTTTCACACAACAAATTCGTTTAAAAAACGAATTTTTTATTGAGTTAAGATTGTAGAACCTTATAAAACCGGATTTGAGAAATATCAATTTGCAATACAATTTATTTCTTGAGATTGAAATAAATTATTAAACTCACATATAAATATATATTTTAATATATATGCATACATATATGTAGAAATATTAATATTGACATTTATGTAATCATAATTTATTTCAGCAAAATAATTACAACATTTATATAATTCAACAATATTAATTATATAATTAAATAGCAAGACCATATTAAACACTATTTAATATTATTCTTTGACCAAGAATTAATCTAATGAACATGATTATTAGTATAATATTATCAAAGCATGATTTCAAGACAATCATTTTGATATTAACAATTTAATAAGAACATAAACAAGTATTTTATTTTTAGAATCATAAGAACAAAAAACCATTTGGAGGCGGGATGATCCTTTTCCTTAACTCAATAAAATGCCTGCAATGAGACGGTTTATATGCATTCTTTGAATCCCAGGATACAGCCAAACATATAAGACTAACATGCTTCATTCATGTTAGAATCTACGAGCTAATATTCTACCATATATTCAAGAACATAAAATCTACTTTTGAAAAAGAAAAGTAGAATATGGAGGAAGTTAGAACCTGTTAAACCTTGTGAATTCCTTAGCTACTAGCACCTAACACCAACAACCAAGAAGATATTTCAAGAGAGCTTCAACACTTACAAACTTCTCAAAGAATATCTAAAATGTGTCTAATGGTGTTTTCTTGCTTTTAGAATGAATGAATTATTTTTCCTTTCAAGGTAGCTTGCTATTTATAGGAGAATAATAGCTTGGTGGTCAAGTAGATTTAATGGCCAAATTTATTTGGTTTTTAATACCAAAATTTGTAAGTTACAAAAAATCTTTGACCTCCCCTAAGCAAATTCTCATTCACATTTTAACTATATATTATAAGTCCACATGCTTATTAATATATTGTTCCAACAATCCCCCACATGAATAGAATTGACTCTAAAACACTGATGATGTTTTTGAAAACCTTTTTAGGATAGATTTAAGCTGAAAGAAGACTTTCTTGAGTATATGCGAAAAATAACTGTATATGAAAAGGTTGCATTTTTCAGCATTGAACCAATCACTGTTATAACCTTTGCATTTCATAAACCACTTGTTTCTAAGAGGGTCTAACGATGTGTACCTTTACTGCAAGCTTTGTTTTCCAGAGTTCGTTTGATACATCTTTCACTTCAACCCATTATTCTTGCAAGAAGAGATGCAAAGTTCACTTCTATCTTCAACCATATATTATTCTGGCTAGAAGAGATCCATGATAGCTTCCTATAAATAAAATTTAAAGATCGAACTTGGTTTATATAAGTTTTTCTCCTCTTAGTAAATGCTTAACGAGAATGTTTTTTTATAGAATTATATACCATCCAGGTTATACACTGGTTTTAGATCTCTATTTTCTACTGCAAATGTACATTATACAAAAAAGTATAAGAAAAATTCAATATCCAGTTGACTAATGTTACACTATGCTTTTTTTAAAAAGAAACTAAGCAAAGCGATATATGGTTTTGTGAATGCAAAGTAACAAAAGAAATATCAATTAACGGGTTGTAAAGCAATTAAAACAAGTGTTAGGTTAAGGCAAGTTCACATGGATTCATAGATCATGAACCAAAAAATTATAAGATAATGATTAATATCAAGTCTTGAACTCAAATATCAATTTAAGACCAATCTACTGTCGTGGCATCGACAAATTTATTTAGCAATCTAGAGTTTTAACTTGTTGTTTGAACCTAAAATTCTAAAGAAAGATTATTGAACATGTTTGATCTGTTTACGATTTGCCTTAACATTAATTGTTATTGGCTAAAGAAAAATCATTCACTTATTTTCTTTCAAGCAACCTAAATTCCCAGTCTAAATGATTAGTGCAATCAAGACATTAAAATCAACTTTAGATGGAAATAGTTAAATATAAATCCTACATATAAATCTCTTTGAAACCCTAAACCTAACTATAAAACTACTCAAACATGGAGACTGAAAGCACATCAATCAATGATGAAGAATAATGGATAATAATAAACAAATCAAAGAAGATTCAAAAATCTTCAAGGTGATATATATTCTTTTTCCAAGGTTACAAAGTGCTAAAAACTCTCCAAAAGTCTGTGTAAAATTAGATCTTTATGTTCTCTAAAAGCAAAAGTATAAACTAATATATTGCAAGTCTCTCTAATGGCTGGATGATTTTTTTTGGGATACTTAGGTCAAAATTTGGCAAGTTAGAAAATTTTCTTCTTTTTACTTGTTAGGTTGGGAGCGATTGCTTCAAGTTGGAGCAACTACTCCATTTTATGGTTTCTTTACTCAACTTTGACCATGTTTGCTCCAAAATTTTGATTTGTAATAACTCAATAAAGACTAAAAGATTTGATAAAGATTCAAAAACAACTTCAAAATAATTGTTATAATGCGAAAAATGCAACATATCATCATTTTAGGGTGTAAATCCTCCTTCAGCTGATCTGCACTATTGTATCTCGTTTGACTTCCAAAATCTGTCACTTTTCTATTGGAACTTTCTACCATATGCTGTTCTCGAAGCTGGCACATCCTCTTCACTTCCATGAACTTTCACCGTCATAAATGTTAAATCGTATGTGATGTGGGCTCGGACACAACCAGAACCGTGTGGAGGTTCAGGCAGGACGCGGACCCAAGGACGGCTACGAGAGAGACTTGATCGGAACCGCGGGGTGGAGTGCTAGCTCAGGAGAGACTCGACCAAGCTGAATACGTGAGGTGGGATGGGGAGCGAAGTGGACCACACGGCCTGCGGAAGGGCCGTGATACACCAGGATGACTTGAACCAGGCTTGGTTCAAGTCGGCGGCTACCAGCTTTGAGAGGGCTAGGCGGCTATGAATGTAAAGTAGTACTAGGTTTTTAATTTCTTGTGTAATGTCTGTCTATTATTGATGTAATGACTTGGCTTTTATAATGCCTAAGCCTTAGGGTTTTCACCCTTACAAAAACAACAAGAAGTGTAAAATAAACAACAAGAAGTGCAAAATAAAACAGTACGAAGTTTAATCAATGGTCTTGGGCCGCGGGCCCTATTGGTCTTAGGCGGCCCAAATTCTATACTTAGAAAAATAAAGACTACAAGGTGACTGCCTCATGTCGCGGACTTCCTGGAGTGTTAAGCCCACATACTGAATGCACACTAAGGGTATTGCCTCGTTAAAACCTCCCCTGGAAAACCCAATGGGATAAAACCGAAGGTAGGAAAAAGAGTACAATTCCTTAGTGCGTCTTTGGCATCCTTATCCCGGGGTGATGGTAAGGATGCAAGAATCTGCTACTTGGCGACTAAGCAGCTCCCAAGAAGGGGTCACGGGCCAATGAGCTGGGTCTCGGTCAGGTCCTGGTCCGGGCTCGGCATTATGCTGGAGAACCTCAAGCCTATGCTCGATAAATCGGTTGATCTTGGTTCCTAGTGCCTTGGCTCTTGAACGTGTCAAGGGTCCGGCTGGTACAACCGGGACTGCTTCGTCCGGATCTGGTCCTGCTGGGTCGTCCGCGTGGTATAATCGTATAAAATGCATTGCTATTCTCTGAACGATGCCTTTTCCAACTGGACTTAGAACATCTTCAATGGAGAAACCCATTGAGAATTTTTTAGTAATATTTTATTAATAAATTTAAGAAACTTATTAAGAACTGGTTTTTATAGTTCTTATTTAAAAACTGTTTCTTAAAAATTTTCTTATTTTTTCCATTTATTTTAATGTTAAGAAACTCTGTTAAGATACTCTCTTAAAAACTCTTGATGGAGATGTATAGATAGGTTTTCCAGACCTTTAATAAAACATGGTCCAACAAAAAAAAATATTTTTATATAAAACAATTGTAAATTCAAATATATATACAACCAAACTTCAGATTATTTATAATAATTTTTTTTCAATCAATGAATTTTGTTTTAAACTATACTATCCTAGCTGTTTTTTTAATAGTATCTAGTTTATTATTAACATTGAAACATATAGATTTACATAACAGCTCACGGAAGAGGTGAATATCCCCAGTAACAAAACCGACAAAAAACTAGTTTTCTTTAAGACAAAGCTCTATGAAAGGCAAGCAAAACCGCAACTAATACAATATTAAATCAAAATGCACCTAAACCGAAGTAATAAACACTCAAATTGATAAATTTTGATTTTGGTGGAGACCTATGAACGAGATTTACCGTTGTCGCACCCGGCCCACCGAACTGTTACATCAACCTCTAGTAACGGAGAAACATACTCTCAGGACCAAAACACCAAACTTCATAAACTGACAAGAATGACTGCTACTAGTAGAAGCCCAAAAGAAATATTGAAATCTCGACATATATGGAATAGGAAGAAGCCTCGCCAATCGCAAAAACACCAAATTCACACCTGGCAGAAGAACCGATCAGAAAGCATGCACAACAAACTCCTACCAAAAGAAAGAAAACTTATAATTTTAAATGCCAAGCCACTAATCTGATACAGAAAACGGGAGGGAAACGCTTTTTGCGTAGCAAAGGATCATAAGCCATTATTTTAGGAGGATAAGTATATTGGTTTGTTAGTATCTTATCAATTTAGATAAGATAACAAATTAGTTAAGATTTGTTATTTGATTTTCTAGAGCTATTATAAAAGCTCTTACATTGTATTGTGAACATACGAACTTGCAATTAACATTGAATTTTTTTCTTTCTTCTCTAAGCTTTCTTCACAATCACGTGAATTTCTTGTTAAAGAATTGATTCTTCTCATTCACGAATCAGTTCCAGCAAGGGCTTCTGCTTGTTTCCTTGAACAATCAGAAGGAAATTGCAGTGAAACTCATTCCTGCAACAGTGGTATCAGAGCTAACCTTCTCGGCACCAATGGCGGAGACATAATCAAAGACAAACATAAATCGGGGTTCAAATCAGACGAGCGAACAAGAGGAACAACAACCGGCTATCGCAGTCCTAAAAAACGAATTTAATCAGTTCAGGAAGGAAATGAGGGAGACGATAGACAGGTGGGTGTCAATGCAACAACATAAAATGGTGGCTCAAGGTGAAACCTCCCAAACACCGGTCCGGGATTCCAGCGGACACTCGAGTCAATCATACGCCAGAATTACTCGACTTCCAAAGATCGATTTCCCTCGATTTGAGGGGACAAATGTGCAGGATTGGCTGTTTAAGGTCGAACAGTTTTTTGAGATGGATGGAACGGATGAAGGTACTAAAGTTAAATTAGCATCAATACATTTCGACGGTGCGGCGGCGACGTGGCATCGATCCTTATGCCAATCTTTCTCCGGTGTTAACATCTGCAAGAGCTGGTTTAGCTACAAGGCAGAGTTAATGGGGCGATTCTGTGATGTTCTTGATGATCCAATTGCAGAGTTAAAAAACTTTCAAGAAACTAATGGAATTCTAAATTATCACGGACGCTTTGAATTGCTTAAAACACGAGTAAACCTACCCGAAGAGTACCTCGTAAGCCAATACCTTGCAGGGCTGCGTAGGGATACACAAATGCATCTTCGGATGTTCATGCCTAAGACGACTATGGACTGTTTGATGCTCGGGAAGCTTTACGAGCAAGCTCATCCAGAGAAACATTCTGTGCCACATCTCAGCAATTCTCGTGGAACCGGAAACTCCCATAAAGGAATTCTTCAATACAAAAGGGAGACAGAAGGTATACCTATGGACAAGGGTAGGAAATGGTTGAGTAATAAAGAACTTGCAGAAAGAAAGGATAAAGGATTGTGTATATATTGCGATGAAAAATACTCTAAGGAGCATTTTTTGTCACAACACAAGCGTAGTCAACTATATTTGATGGAGATCGAGGACGAGGATTGTGACTCTGCTGAAGAAGCAACAGAACAAGATGAGCAATCGGTAGATATAACTAAGATCTCTGTGAATGCTGTTACTGGAATGTCAGATTACCACACCATGCAAGTGAAAGGTTACTATGGAAGCTCTGTAATCTACATTATGATTGACTCAGGCTCTACTCATAATTTCATTGATGAGAAATCAGCTGCGAGGTTGCAATGTAGAATTAAAAACCCAGGGTTGGCAAGAGTGATTGTTGCCGATGGTAGCAGGCTCAACGTTAAGGGTCACATTGAGCAGTTTGGATGGAAATTTCATGATCAGAGATTCGAAACAGACTTGATGGTCATAACATTGGGAGGTTGTGATATGGTGTTGGTGTCCAATGGCTGGAATCTCTAGGCCCCATTAAGTGGAACTTCACTTTAGAGATGCAGTTCAAATGGAAACAACGAAAGATGTTACTCAAGGGATTATCTCAAGGATCAGTCAGAGAGATGAAGGCTAACAAGCTGGATAAACACATAGCGAATCAAGCTCAGATATCCATGCTGTATGTAGGGGATAATCAGGCCGTTAACAACTTGCTACTCTGTGATGTAAAAGCTTTGGATAGTGGAAAGCACAACTATGACGTTGTCAAACGATTACTGCAGAAATATGCAAAATATTCGATGAGGCTAAAGAACTACCACCTTTCCGAGAGAACCACGATCATAAAATACAATTGTTGGAAGGGTCCAATCCAGTTAATCAAAGACCCTACATGTATTCCCTGCAGCAGAAGAATGAGATAGACAAGTTGGTTGGGGAACTGTTGGAAAGTGGTACCATACAGAAAAGCGCAAGTCCATATGCTTCTCCTATTTTATTAGTGAAGAAGAAAAATGGTGGCTGGCGGATGTGTGTGGATTATCGCAGTTTAAACCGCATGACAGTAAAAGATCGGTTCCCTATTCCACTCATAGATGATCTAATGGACAAACTTGGAGGATCAAAAATCTATTCTAAGATAGAATTGAGGTCTGGTTATCATCAAGTAAGAATGAAGTCAGCAGACATTCATAAGACAGCTTTCTGAACTCACAATGGACATTATGAGTATTTGGTAATGCCATTTGGATTGACGAATGCTCCAGCGACATTCCAAGGCCTGATGAACAAAGTCTTCCATAACCTGCTTAGGAGAAGCGTGCTCATATTCTTTGATGACATCTTAGTGTATAACTCCTCATTAGAAGATCAATTACACCATTTAGAGGAAGTTTTTACACTAATGAGATTGAATAGACTATTCGCCAAACGTAGCAAATGTGATTTTGCTACTTCAAGAGTGAAGTACTTGTGTCACTACATAACACAAGAGGGAATAGCTACCGATCCGACGAAAATTGAAGCTGTTAAAGAGTGGGTAGTTCCAAAGACAGTGAAACAACTGAGGGGCTTCTTGGGTTTAGCAGGTTAATATAGGCGTTTCATTAGAGGTTTTGGTGGTATTGCAAAACCACTGACTGAGCTAACAAAGAAAGATAACTTCAAGTGGACTGAAGAATCAGAAACAACATTTCGAGAGCTCAAACAGGCTTTATGTCAAGCACCAGTGTTAGCACTACCTAAGTTTGATCAACCATTTGAGATTGAGACAGATGCTTCAGGAGAAGGAATAGGGGCAGTGTTAATGCAAAATGGTCATCCGTTAGCTTACGTGAGTAGACACCTCAAGGGGAAACAACTTCACTTGTCCATTTATGAAAAGGAGTTGTTGGCTGTAATATTTGCAGTGCAAAAATGGAGGCATTATCTGTTAACAGAAAGGTCAATCATTAAGACTGATCAAAGAAGTCTTAAATACTTGTTGGAGCAGCGCCTTAACACCCCTGTTCAACAACAATGGCTCCCTAAGCTACTAGAATTCGACTATGAAATACAGTATAGGCAAGGACAAGAAAATAAAGCGGCAGATGCTTTATCTCGTATGGATTGAACCAAAATCTTGCATATGGCTATTACAACTTTGCAAATGGACTTACTCAGCAGTATTAAGGAAGCATATGCAGAGGACGCAACATTGCAAGCCACAATTAACAAACTTTTGCAAAACAAAGATTCAGTAAAAGATCATACATGGTTTCAAGGGATTTTGCAAAGGAAAAACAAAATTGTGGTACCGGGAAACGAAAATATTAGAAATCATATACTGGAATGGCTACATAGATCAAGCACATGGGGTCATTCGGGTCGTGATGTAACTATTCGCAGAGTTAAAAGTATATTCTATTGGAAATGTTTGTCTAAAGATGTCCAAAGCTTTATAAGGCGCTGTGAAGTTTGTCAGAGGTGTAAACATGAAAATACTGCATCACCTGGATTGTTGCAACCCTTGCCAATTCCAGAAGCTGTGTGGTCTGACATCTCAATGGATTTCATAGAGGGACTTCCTTTGTCATTCGGAAAATCGGTTATCTATGTGGTGGTTGATAAATTGAGCCAAGCAGCGCATTTCATTCCTCTGAACCATCTGTATACAGCTCTTACAGTTGCTCAAGCTTTCCTGGATAATGTTTATAAGCTTCATGGATTACCACAAACAATAGTAAGTGACCGAGATACTGTGTTTGTGAGTAAATTCTGGTCGAAGATGTTCACTCTCCAAGGTGTCCAATTGAACATGTCAACAGCATATCATCCACAAAGTGATGGTCAAACGGAGGTGGTGAACAGATGTTTGGAGACATATCTCATGTGTATGTGTAGTGATAAACCGCATTTATGGAGTAAGTGGCTCCCTCTCGTGGAGTTTTGGTAATAACACCAATTATCATACCGCAACAATGACCACTCCATACGAAGTTGTGTATGGGCAACCACCTCCAATTCATCTACCGTATATACCAGGGGAATCAAAGGTGGAAGTCGTATCTCGTTGCTTACAAAAACGAGAGAAGATGATTTAAGTCCTCAAATTTCATTTATTAAGAGCACAACACAGGATGAAGCAACTCACAGATAAGCATCGCTCGGAGAGAAACTTTGTGGTAGGCGATTATGTCTACCTTAAACTGCAACCATACAAGCAGCACTCACTTGTTGTCCGTCCGAATCAAAAGCTGGCCCCTAAGTACTATGGGCCTTATAAGTGTTGGATAAACATGGAGAAGCTGCTTATAAATTGGAGCTTCCAACGTCTACAAAAATTCATCTGGTATTTCACGTGTCCCAGCTCAAACGGATAGTTGGAACGAGTTCAATTTCCACAAGGTTACCACCAGATGTTGGAGATGTGTTGGTAAGAGAACCAGAATTGATTATGCAGCGTAAGATAGTCAATCGCCATGGTAAACCAGCAACTATGATATTGATTAAATGGACTTCAGAAACTGTAGAGGAGGCTACATGGGAATATTTGTATGACTTGTTGCAGAAATTTCCCGATTTCAAACCTTGAGGTCAAGGTTTCTTCGACTGGAGGAATTTAATACATGAAACAGGAGGGAAACACTTTTTGCATAGCAAGGGATCAGAAGCCATTATTTTAGGAGGATAAGTATATTCGTTTGTTAGTATCTTATCAATTTAGATAAGATAACAAATTAATTAAGATTTGTTATTTGATTTTCTAGAGCTATTATAAAAGCTCTTACGTTGTATTGTGAACATACGAACTTGCAATTAACATTGAATTTTCTTCTTTCTTCTCTAAGCTTTCTTCACAATCACGTGAATTTCTTGTTATAGAATTGATTCTTCTCATTCACGAATCAGTTCCAACAAGGGCTTCTACTTGTTTCCTTGAATAATCAGAAGGAAATTGCAGTGAAACTCATTCCTGCAACATAATCATGGATATCAACAACCTGTTTAGAATGGGACGAGTGTGAAATCGTTGAATAGATCTCGCAAACGGAGATGACAACTGGATCTTTAAAAGAGAGAAGATGCAAGCCATAAACACACAATAAAGAGGTTTTTTTTATGGCCACTTTCACCATCAATCGCAGATTTGGTGCTTTGAAACAGCTGAGATTCGGATAGATCTATTGATTTTGGTTAGTAAAACCGTCTCGAACATCCTAAAATCTATCCAAACTTCTAAACAAAACCGAAAACACACGGAAAAATAAAGAGAAAAAGAACACAAGAAGGGAAGAAAAGAATAGAGAAGGGGAAGAGAGAGAAGAAGACATATTTCAAACAAAATATAGTGGCTATGTTCGTTTACTAGTCGCTGTGACCTGCGACTGTGACATGCGACTGTTATGATGTTCGTTTGACAGTCGTTGGTCATAGTCGCAGTGTTGTTCGTTTGACAATCGCTGATTTTTATTTATTAATCGTTGGTCGCAGTCGCTGTTCGCTGGTCGCAGGAAAAAACAGCGACTGAAACATCCTTCAAAACCTGCGACCAGCGACTGGTCGCAGGTCGCTGGTTGCAGGTTCTACGACCAACAAACAAACAGTCGCTGATTACAGTCGCTGGTCGCAATCACAACGACCGGTAAACGAACAGCCCAATATTTCAAACAAAATTCTATATTTTGTTATAGTTAATTCTAGGACTGAACATAATTACTTGATATCCGATCTATATTCGCTACCTTACTTGTACCTGACTCGTTTTTTGGATATTTTTTAGTGATATACCGGATATTAAACCAAATTTTGGAAACCGCGAGTACGAGCCAAGTATCAAGCTTTTAAAAAGATTCAATATATGACCTGTTACCCAGTCCGTATCCTTTATCCGTAAACATCCGTAAAATATTTGTAAATTATTTGCTATTATCCGCAAGTATCCATAAATTAGTCATAAATATCCGCAAATACAATAATTAAAAAATGGATAATTTGGTAACAAAATTTTGACAAATAATTGTTATTACAACTACTTGCATTTACATTTACAGCTAACAAGTACATATCCAAAAAATTTATCCACAGAATATCAAGCCCACCAAAAAAAATGGGTACTTGACCGGTGCCAGGCCTAGTTAATTCAGTGACCTAGACCACATGTACGATCCGGCCACCCGCAGCTTTCGGGTCAAGCTTTTTCGCTCAAAACGCAGCGTTTAAAGCTTCCGCATCAAGAGACTAAAGACAGGAGCCAACGCCGTACAAAATAAAGAGAAAACACAACCCCTAATTTTTGTTTCCGTCGTTGTTCTGCTCTTTCTCCTTTAAAGTCCTGAAAAAGCTTTCGTAAATCCTTCGGCCATGGCGCACGGAGGCTATGCCAAGAGAAGGGTTTCGGAACCGAAAAATACGGCGGGAAGTAGCAGTCGGAGGTCGAAAGGATTACGCGTGGAGAAGAAACCTAAGATTGTCTCACTCAAGAATCAGATGCGTTCTGTCGAGCGCTTTCTTCGTAAAGTCAGCTCCTTTTCTCTCTCTCTCTCTCTCTCTCTCTCTCTCTCTCTCCTTTAGGAGTTTTCTGAAATTAGTGTTTTATGGTCGAATTTCTGTTAAATTTCGAGCCTTTCTAGTATGATACCGTAATCTGGCGATTCAATTAGCTTGTCTGGTGTATGTTCTATGTAGAGCTTAAGGGCTATAATGATGTTCAACTATGCAACATGCCTAGTATCTAATATGATGTGGTGATAGAGAGGATTGTTGTTTATACTAAGTATGTGGATCAATTGTCTGTAGGATTTGCCTCCTGAAGTAAAAGAGACTCTAAGACAGAAGTTGGAGTATCTGAAGAAGCAGCAAGATGACCATACTCGTCTTGCTGTACAACGTATGATATTCCTCAGGAACAGAAAGATTAAGTTCTTTGGTAAGAGGCATTTGACTTGTTTTTTTCTATCGGCTGTGTGTGTTGCGGATTTAATTAATAGCGAATTCTATGTGCCTGTAAAAATTACAACTCGTTTTTCTTGATTTAGAGCGGAGAAAAATTGAAAGGAGCATTAGACGTCTTGAGAAGCTACAACGTACTTCATCAGCTCATGTGGGAGATGCAGAGATAGCTGAGCAACTCAGTAAACTCAAAGAAGATCTTGAATATGTTAGGGTAAATTTACTTCTTTACGCTGGCTTCTCCTTTTTCTATTTGCTATCCTTCTGCTTGTTAGTTATTCTCTGATAAGTTTCTTGTAGTAATGAATTAGAATGAGCTTAGTTGGAAATTTTATGTACAAGTGCAGTTCTTCCCCAAAAATGAGAAGTATGTATCTCTATTTACTGGAGCTGAGGATTCAGAAGTGATTGAGCGAAGAAGTAAAATGCGGAAGCAGATCAAAGCCAATATTATTGTTGCTGCTGCCAGTGGGAAAGAGTTAGAAGGTAAACTTTATATGTAGAGATGCTTATTTATTTGCTTTCTCCTGGAATTATTAAGTAGATCGTAGCAAATAAATGATGATTTATGTTAACTTTGTGATGTTATGGCTGTGAACAAACAGAGACGGGGAGTGAAGATGATGGTCTTCTGGACCTTAGTGATGATGATTTCTTTGATAAAGGGAGCTCAAGCGATGAAGCTGACGCAGATGATGAGTTGACTGATAAAAGCACAAAGTAGGCCTAGTAAATGTGGAATACTTTCTTTTAAACGTCAACACTTCTAATTTCTGACGATAATCTATAATTTCTCAGGGAGGCTGCTTCTAGTGCTTCGGGTAGAGCAACATCTGGGATGTCTAGTGATGAAAGGAACCAGGTATGATGAGTTCTCTTGATATTATCCAGCTTTTAAAATCGGAAACCTCATGGATGTTCTTGTATGGTAGAAGAATGAGTGAGACTCATGAATGGTGATGCCACTTTTTACGAAAGACATGGTTTCTCTGACAAACTCTGATTTACTAATATGGAATATTTTGAAATCTTGTAGAAACAAAACTCTGCTAGGGCTTTAATGCCACCACCACAAGCAAGGTTTGGATCAAATTTTAGGAAGAATTCGTCTATGCAGAGGAATGAGATGCCATCATCCTCAAGAAACACGTCAAACAGAAGAAGTGAGTCTTCATATAATGCCAGGGCTGCTGCCGCAACTTCATATAGCAGTCAGAGTAGCAACTTGAGCTCCAATTCTGATGCTCATAAACCCAAAAGGAAGAGACGGCCAAAGAAGAAGAAGCAACAGGTCAGTTTACGAGTTTAGATTGTAGGAGAAAGATTATTTGAATAACAAAACCATCTCATCAAAGATCTATTTTCCTTTACTTGTAAACATAAAGGTTGATTCTTCTCTTTGCTGTTTTTGCAGGCGTGATCGGGTTCTCAGCTTCTCCAAACACACGGGACACTTGCTTGATTATTTGCTTGCTGAATGGTCTCTTTGATGGGATCTAATGCATATATATATATAGAATTTGGTGTGGTCATGGAATGCAGAGAAATAAGTGTCTGTTGCTTTTGGCTTTTGAAATGGAAATCCTAACACTTTTGGGTATAAACTTCCTTTTGAATCTCTCTGTGGAAAAATCAGAGCTTTTGTGTTCATCTTTTTTTACTCCCTCGAATCAATTTCTTCAGTTAAGATACTTGAAAGTTTTGAAACCGTAATTGTAGATAAGCGTGTGATCCAAGTCAAGGACCATGTGAAGAGATGTCTTGTTGTTCAGACAAGGAGTTGCGTCGTAAAGCAGCGTTTTGTCACCGTCATAACAGCCAAAAACGCTGTTTTAATTTGAACCATTGAGAAGAATAAAGTAGTTTTTGAGGTCAACAAAGGACACATCTACTTTTTATTCATCTAAAATACTTGATACAGATCAGGTTTAGCAACAGATCAGTTTGCTACGTATGAGTTAGATAGTAGGATAAAGATTCTTTGAATACCATATCATCAAAGACTTGCCCATATTGGCAATATTGCCCAGGAACATAATTGTTAGGCCACTCTTCCATCTGTTGAATCGAACACCATCTTAATATCGTATAGGCGAGAAAGCATATCTTTATTGTCACTGTACAGTGGTTTAAGAACTGACCAAACCACCTCACCCGTCACTGACCGTAGAGTCAAGATTCATAAAGAACTCTTCGATAACCAAAAGCAGTTGTACTAAGAATAGCCCATCTTAAAGATTTAGCTTCTTTTGCCTTGCTCACTGTATTATGAGCATCGTTTCAATATTACAAATTACATATGTTAAAACGTGCACATAGAATCTCTTGTTTATGAGCTAAATCCTAAATTTGCAATTTCTTTCCAATTCTATTCTTTTCAATTACAATTTTTAAGATATCAAACTTTTATATATTTCCCATGCTTTTTAGATTTTTCTTTTCCCAATGTATGTTTTTTACACATTTCTTCTTGGTTTTAGACATTAGACATGTGTTTCAACTCATTAAATTATTACAAGTATGGTGATAAATGAATTTATTGTATATTACAATCTAAAACTCTAACTAAAAGAAGGAATTTAATTCGTTTTCTTTGACTTATTAATGGCTGAAAAAAGAAACAAAAATGAAACTTTAAAAAGAAAAAAGAAAAAAGAAAAAGAAAGAAAACCCAAAGATTTATCGATCTTGAATCTGGATTGAAGGGCGAGCCACCGCATGACCGTAGTTGAAACACATGAATCCCCTCGGACAATAGATCCAGGGATTTCTCAGATTCATTCAACACACAGAATCTGGTGAATCAGGAAGCTGATTTATTATTCTTTCAGCTATAGTATTGAGAGGAGGAATCGGAGAAGTGATCACGAAAGAAAAAAAGAAATGATTTTGATGAAAATAAATTTCAGGTGGCTCTTGTATGCCATCTTTATCTCTCTGACGTTTTCGGCTTTTGTTCGTGATCATGGAGTTTACGCCGAAGGTGTTAAGCCTGATGAAGCTAAACAGCTTAGAGACGAGGTAAAATTTCCCCAACAGATCTGGATCTCTCGATTTGGCTCTTGATCACTCTAGTCCTGATCATGCGTATCGTGTGCTCTTATTTGTTGGGCATCGATTTCGATTTATCAGTAGATTTAGTGTTGTTCCGAAATTGAGTATTAGAGCAATTTAGCTTTCTGGGACTTGAAAAGTCTTGATTTTTGGACGTTGTAATTACTCAACTGATGTTAATTCTTTGTAAAGATAAGTTCTTTAGCCTTTTGAGAATGGCATCAGTAGTTCTGCAAAATAAACTAGCTGAGATCACCTGGTTTGGTGGTGGACATTGCAGCGTGTAGCCCACTTCTTTGATATAGAGCTACTCCTTGTTGTTCGACGATGACCTAATTTGATGCCTTCTGCATATTTTTTTTCGTTTTCTTTAAAGATGGGTTTGATCACATTGAGTGTAGGTACGCGAGATGTTTTATCATGCTTTTGATGGATATATGAACAATGCGTTTCCACTCGATGAATTGAAACCGTTATCCTGCCAAGGAGAAGACACTCTTGGAGGCTATGCGTTGACTCTGGTAAACTGTGATAGTTAATCTATTATTATTAAAGGCTTTGTGTTATCTACAGTGGATGGAAAACCATTTTGTGGTATGTAAAGCAATAATGAAGATGGGTTTGTCCCTTTTGTGTAGATTGATTCGTTGGATACATTAGCTTTACTTGGTGACCGAGAGCGTTTCACTTCTTCTGTTGAATGGATTGGTAAAAATCTTCAGTTTAATATAGTGAGTAATGATACGTTTTGTTTTCTCTAGCAACACAAAGTTTCCAATTGTTATTTTCTCAACTTCGCATTTTAGCTTACTATGTAAGTCATAACATGGCAGTAAAATTGATGCGTTGATACAAGGTTTTTTTACTGCAGAATAAAACTGTCTCTGTGTTCGAGACAACTATCCGAGTCCTTGGGGGTTTATTATCTGCTCATCTGATTGCAAGTGATTATGCAACGGTATTTTTTCTTCTGCTTAGCTATTCCTTTAGTTGTGATTTCATCTTATATCAGGATATTTGTAACATTCTTCAGCTAGAAAGCAAACGTTTTGTTCCCTCTATTATATGTGAGCTTATTGTGCAGTTAATCTTACGTTACCTGTTTTTTTAATCCTTTTTATTGGTCTTCCAAGTTATAAAAATCTCCTTCTGAAAGTGGTTTTGGCTGTTTGCAATGTGAGCTTGAATTGGATCCTATCTAATGACAGGGAATGAGAATTCCATTTTATGACAATGAGTTACTAGTATTGGCTGAGGATTTGACACGGAGAATGCTTCCTGCATTTGATACACCAACTGGTATGCTTTTGTTAGCTATGACATGTTAATAAGCTGACGTGCATATGGATATCCGAAAGGGGGGGGAAGGTTTGCTTTGTCATCTCATTCTTCTCTTTCTTTTTCGTCTCTGCAGGAATCCCATATGGATCTGTAAATTTGATGTACGGTGTTGACAAACATGAAAGCAAGGCAAAACATCTTCTTATTCCTTAATACGTGTTTTATTAATTGATCAGTGCTGTTGGTGACGCGACTGAACAAACGAAACTTAGTTTTCCTAACTTTTCTTGCTCTCAACTATATAAAGAGTGTTGAGATTGGACTGCTCATTTTCAGCTTGTCTATCCTATCGTCTGACTCATATAGTGGAAGTCATGTTTATAGAAAGTTGCATCTTTGTTTTGTTTATTCAGATAACATCAACTGCAGGTGGTGGTACTTTGACTTTAGAGTTTGGCGTGCTTAGTCGTTTAACAAATGATCCTGGTGAGTGAAGCTATGTAGCTTTGGTAATGTCTTATCATAAATGTAGCCACTGAGAAATATTTCTCTTTAGCTCTCTTCATTCCCTTATCAAGATGTAATGATGGTTTTTCATAATTTGTTTTGTTTTTTACGTGCTCTTACTTGGTGGTCCAACTTTGTTACACTGAAGTTTTCGAACAAGTTGCAAAGAATGCGGTGAGGGGACTATGGGCACGTCGTTCAAGTCTCGACTTGGTTGGCGCTCACATCAATGTCTTTACAGGTGAATGGACACAAAAGGTAACGCCTATTTTCGTCCATGAACTGAAAAAGGGCTCCTTTATATGTTACAAGAACTACGGTTTTTAACACACTTCAGCTAACAACTTAAAGATCTTCTTCATTTCATTGAGGAACTTTGCTTCCAAAAAGTAATTGGTCTTTTCTTTCGTCACCCAAGTTCTGAATGGTGGTGTCTACTTGGCAGGATGCTGGTATAGGAACAAGCATTGATTCCTTCTTTGAGTATCTCCTCAAGGTTAGTAAGTGTAGCCCTTGTCAATTATTGGGATATAATGCCAAGTCCTAGAAATCCAGAAACCAATAAATATAGATTCAGTTCTTCAACCTGCATAAAGCTTTTCTTCGCTTTTTTGTTTTGTTTGAATGGACAATCACAGGCCTATATACTATTTGGGGATGAGGAATATTTATACATTTTTCAAGAAGCTTACGGTTCTGCAATGCACTACCTTCACAAGGATCCTTGGTAATCTTTCTTAATCTTTTGTATATTAGAAACATGAAAAAGCAATTCCTTTGTTTGGACTATTGTTTTTCTAGTTTTTTTGTAGGTATGTAGAAGTCAATATGGACTCCGGAGCTATTGTCTGGCCAGTTTTCAACAGCCTTCAAGCTTTTTGGCCAGGACTTCAGGTATACGTGATTGTATGTTTTAAAAAACTGTTTATATTCTCAGGCAGAAAATTAAACTATACTATTTTGTATCTATGCTTCTCTCTCAAAAGGTTTTAGCTGGAGATGTTGATCCAGCAATTAGAACTCACACTGCCTTCTTTAGCGTCTGGAAACGATATGGTTTCACTCCCGAGGGTTTCAATCTTGCTACACTTAGTGTCCAGGTACTCCCATCTTGATTTTAGTGTCTCCATGTTTGCTTTTTGTTTATTTGGTTTCATTATAATGATGACATTTTGATGTTACAACTTCTTAGCTATTCTTCATTTTCCATAACAGTATGGTCAAAAGAGTTATCCACTGAGGCCGGAACTAATCGAGAGCACATATTGGCTATACAAAGCTACCAGAGATCCAAGGTTACCAATCAGTTAGCTTTTTTAATTTTTTTCCTTCATCATATGATTGGATGTTTTCGGAAGTGTATTCCGAGAAGCTCAAAGACATCTTCGTCTTTTACGACAGGTATCTTGATGCAGGACGTGACTTTCTGGCTAGTTTGCAATACGGGGCAAAATGTCCTTGCGGTTATTGTCACATCACAGATGTAGAGCTTCATAAGCAAGAAGATCACATGGAGAGCTTCTTCCTTGCAGAAACCGTACAAAAAAAAACTCTGTTTCTCAATATGGATTTGCTTAATTACCTTAAAGCCTTGACCTGTTTTTGCATTTCACAATTATTTCAGGTAAAGTACTTATGGCTACTGTTTGACTTAGCTGTTGACTCAGACAACCTCGTCGACAATGGCCCTTACAAGTAACGAACCCCACATTAATCTCTTCATGTTCACAATTACTGCAGCATTTCACTAATCTTGTTTACTTAATCTTCAGGTACATCTTTAGTACTGAAGGTCATCTATTACCATTAACACCGCAAATATCTCTAGCTCGAGAACATTGCTCATACTTAGGCGGATATTGTCCCCGCAATGCCACAAAATTAGAACATGAAGAAGAGAGTAATAACGATGATCGATTCCCTGGAATCGAGCTTGGGCCTCACAATAACATTTATCCTTACCACGAGTCTTTTCCAGTTACCGGTTTGATAAAGGTCAGTATTAAAAATAAAAGACTGACTCTTTCTTTCGTTCGGATTCCTTACGACAAATGCAACAAAGTCAGTTTCCTGTGTTTGGGTTTTGTAGGGTTTATGTTCAGGACTAGCTCATGCTCAGAAATACGGTTTGTCTTATGTTTTACCTGAGAAGCCAGAAGGTGAAGATGTTAATCGAGCTAAACCGGTAATTACGAGTCGCTCCATTGTGTTGGTCTCGGATCAAACAGTGGAAAAGAGACCACAGGTTGATAAAGAAGAAGGATTTACTTCTCAGTCTGACCCGATTATGAGTATCTCAGGTGGTAGTAGCAGCGACCAAACCGGTCAAGAGTTAACCTTGTTAGAGTCAGAAACTGATGATAAAAGATTATACTCTTCTTAATGTACTCTGATATATTTAGATGTTCCAAAAAGAAAGATTACAATTTTAATCTTGATCTGCAAAGGTCTTTAAGAGTTTGGTTGCATTTACTTTCTGATCTTTCTTGAGTTCTTTAACTTACAATCAATCATAAGAAACATTATGAGATCAGTTTCTAGATCATAATCGACTGCATCCAAACATAAGTTTTGAATGTGTACTAATAATTTCTTGGAGCGCAAAGAGAAGTTTCCTCAAGTTCCCTAAATTCAGTGAACCTATACCATTTTCTGAAAAAAATTCGACTCTGATTCCAAATTTCTTAGATATTATCAATTTCTCATCCATGAGTTTAAAGATTATTTTAAGTGATAGTGGAGACAAATTAGCACAGTTGGGTAGATTTGCTTGTTTAAGGTGCGGGGGACCAAAGTATCAGTGAGAATCAAACTACATACAAAAGATAATATAAACATTTACAAAGTCCCAAAATTTATTCTCACTGCTCGATTAAGATTTCTGATATTTGTTTAATCTCTTTCTGTGTCTCTCTTTTGTGTTAAATAATCATATCTAAGTTTAAAGAAACTAGAATCCAAGAACAATTGCTTAAAAGCTGGCTTTTTATTTATTTATAATTTCTGCCATAAACCAGCTTTGTTTAATTAATTTGTCTTTGTTGTGTTCATTGCAAGCTAAGTTATAACTTGATCCAATCAAAACCCATTGATGACTGTGGATTATCTTAATTAGGGCCTAAATTTAATATAAGATCTTGGTTTGATGATTAGTGTCATTTTCTATGATTAATCTTAATATGGGATCTCGGTTTATGATGCATTTTTCAAAAGATGTTATACACAAATCTTTTGAAGCTAATAGAAGAGAAACCTAACAAAAAAAAAGGGTTCTTTTACATTAAAAAAAAAGAAGCAAATATGTTCGATGAGAACCAAAAAAACAAACATAATGTTTCAGATTAGATCAATTCAATAGCACATAAACATTGCCATTTTTCTCGAGTACACAGCTAAAGTTTAGATTAAGATCTTTCCTCTCCTCACACTTATGCTTAATACCGTTTAAGCATCTCTCTGTTACATTTGTTACCATCAGAATCAAGAACACCACAAGAAAGTAAATTTCTTTTACCGATGAGGTAAAGATTCACAACTGTGTTTGTATGAAACATGTCTCCCCGAAAACCCAAGCAGTTTCAAAGCGTTTTTATTTCTCTTTAAAACAGAGAAGAAAAAGCTCTGTTTTGGAATCTTCTCTTTTATCTTTTGTCTCTCTTGAATCGTCTTAAACACCACAACCTAAACCCTTAACTTCTGATCCTTTCATGATCCGTAGCCTCTTACAAGACGAAACAAACATCCTGTAACAACAACAAACAAAAACACCATAAGTACATTAAACACCTAATTAACAGAAAAAAAAACAAAAGATTATGAATGAAATGTTTACTTACTCCCAAGGAACATCTCCAACAAGCATCCAATCACCATCTTTGTCTTCATAAGTAGGCACAAATTCTGAGCCTTTATATCCTTCTCTTTCAAAATATTCTCCAACAGAGAATCTAAACATGTTTTCAAGTGATTTCATCAATTCTGGGTATTGCTTATACACTGTTAGATCTATCTTCCTCAGATATGGAGCACCATCCATACTTACTTTCACATACATTCCTTGACCTTCAGATTCATTTTTCTTTGCCTGAAAACTGTTCTTCCTGTAAGATCTAACAGGTGGCCATCCAACAATCTGAGCCCTGCAGATAACAGAAATTGCAATAGATTAGATCAGATCTACAATCATGATACACAATAGCAGAAAGGTTTTATTGTATTTGATTCAAAACACTTACTTAGGAGGAGAATCTGTTTCGGTTTTTCCGGTAGATTCATTATCTTTCTCAGTTTCAGGTAAGGCTCTTTTGTTGCTTTTACCGCAAGAAACCTTTTCTTTCTCCACTTCACATCCATCTTCTGTTCCTGGTAATCCCAGTCTCAGCTCTGTTGCCTTTAGGTTAACAAACTCATCACAAACGCCAACCTTTTCCATTTCGTAACTAGATTAATCTCCAAAGAAAGAAACGTTGTTCTTGTGTGTTGTCTAAGAGAGAAAGACTTGTTGATAATATGAGGCTTTGTGAAGAAGAGTGTTTTATAGGAATTCAAAGTCCATTTTTTGTCTCTTTTTTTATAATTTACAAAAAAGGGTTTTACTAAAATTAAGGACAAAGGCAAAGCTAAAGCTGTCGGGTAGTAAACAGTAGCTGCAACTTTGAGGCAAAGTGTGTCCCATCATTTTGGGGACATTTGTGGGACACTTTCACTTCAACCTTAACATACTTTCTTTGATCTTAACGGACGGTCTAGATTCATTTCCTTATCAACCCTACTTCAAGGAAGTAGGGTTAAGGTATGGTACACTCATGTGCAGAATATAAAAACCCTTTTCTTTGGTGGAGCATTTGAGTTTGTAGGGTAGGTAACCATTACATGTGGTCTGCCATATGCATATATCACCTCTCTCTTAAAGCCAAGAACTTGACATTTTCTTCTATGTGTGGTTCTTGATCAATCAAGATTAGATCATCCTAGTCAACTGAGTTGAAACGCTAGCTGTCTAAAGTCAATTAAATTTATAATTTTTTTGTGTTTTGAAGGTAAGATTTTAAGGAGTTTCATTAACTTTTTTTTTTAATACATAATACAATTTTAAACTTTGAGTTAAAATTTTGGTGACGGTTTCAGTGTTTGGTCTCTTGTTAATGAAACAACCACATGGACACTTATTAATGACTCACTCTTTTTCTTTACAAGTCATGAAAAACCCCAACTTAATTTGTCTCTCTGTCTCTACGAAACGAAACTTCTAATGATCTTTCATATATATGAATCTTGAAACAAACTGACAAGAAATCTACTCAAAAGGTTTTGTCTTGTGACAGTTCATCATCTATGGGGTCTTATACTTTTGGGTTTTAATTTCTCTCTGTCTTTGTTCATGTTACAACAAGACAGTGGCTGTACTTGTTATGGTTTAATGAACCAAACCAATGGGATTTTGGCATGACCGGATTTGAAGACCCTATTGTGAAATACGTTCAGGACACTTGAGCATGTGCAAATGGTTCATTCGAACATAATTCAAAATCTGTCTTTTGTAGTTTTGTTTTTTGTTCGAATATTTATACAAGTTGTGTCCATAATTTTTTTTTAAATACAGAGAACTCGCACTAATTTGATATTTTCAATATATATTTAGATATTTATTTTTATTATCAATATACTCATTTGTGGTTTTTTATAAATTTGTATTTCTTTTTCTTTTAATGTCCTTAGTAATTTTCAGAAGAGAATCTACAGATATTTTTTAGTTTGTTTTATAAATGTTGTATTTTATGTTTATTTTGATTATGAATATCTTCTTGTGTTTTCTATAAATTTTTATTTTGTTTGATTTTTTTTGTCATCTTTCTAATTTTTTCATGTTATCTTTCAAATATTTACTTGTTACTCATACTTTTCTCATTCATCCAAATATGAGTGTTACAATTATTATTTTTTAACCTTCTTAATATACCATTTTGAAAATTTAACATATATTTCATTGATTCCATTTATTTTTTCATCTTTTTAAATTATATATATATATATTGTTTCTGTTCTTATTTTTCTCTTTTTCATAAATTTCATTATATTTTAAGTCATTTTAATTATTTATTAAATATATTCTTTGTTCTATAAATTTTAGTTGTAATTATGATTCTTCAACTGTTTAATTTTTATACATATTATTCTAATTATTGGTTTTCTTATTTGATTTTATCTTATATAAAAATTTATTCATCTCTGTTATTTCCAATATGATAATGAAATCACGTAAAAATAATATATATATTTAAAATTTATTTTATGTAATATTTATATGTTTGTTATGTTTTTTAAAAAAAATTGATTTTATTATTTTATATTGATATTTTAGTGATGTTTTATATTGTTGAATTCAAATTAAATATTTTAAATTAAATAGTTAATTATTAACATATTTTAAAAAATTTTATTAGTTCAATAATGCTGATGTTTCAGTACTGTTCACTCTAAATTTTATAGTATAAATATATTCAATCAAAAATTATATAAGACCTCTAAATATTTGAGACCCGGTTAAATTTGATTTATGGATTATTGTGAAGTAAATGTTTTGAAAATTTTTGTTTTTGTTTTTTGTCAACTTAATCTAATGGTTTAATATATTTTTTAACATTGCGTAATTCTGGGTTTGAACCTCAAACATATATAATAAATTTAAAAAGTGATCACCATTAAATCATATAATTTCACATAATTTTTTTTTTGTTATATAAAAATTGGATTCAAAAGGAATGATTTAAAAGTACTGTGGTATTTATTGTACACGATGAACAACAAAACTTTGGGTTCGATGTGAAGTGTGAATGGGTGGTTTCGTTGTGTGTGTTTAAGATTTTAACTTCATCGTAATCACAACTTAGAAATAAATACCGAAAATGGGATATATCTAGAACAAACCGGTTAATCACATTCTTCCCTGTTCGGTTTCGTGGTCATAATTCCAAAACTCAATTTATATGGAATATAAATAAATTTGAAATGGTTAGGCTATACTAAAAGCTAAACAAGATTCAAATTCAAATGAGAACCAAAATTAATGACTTAGTGGATGGTTGGTTTGGACTGTAGCTATTAATTTTTTGCTGTAGAATTTTGGATATAGATGTATCTGATGTAGCTGTAGAAAATAAAATAAAAAAGAGAAGGAAAAAGAAAAAAATTCCTACAACCGTATTTTTTTAAACCTAAATAATAAAATTTTAGTAATTAATACTCCTATAGTCAAATATTTTTTTGTGGCTGTCACTTTAAAAATAAAGATAAATCATGATTGGTAAGTTTAAAGGCATTAGACAAAATTTAAAGCTAAAAATAGTTCTTATAGTCCAACCATTTATCCACTTAAACAATTAATAGATGGATAAACTTTTGGGTGTAAGAATCATGTGGCACAATGATAGTTACCGTCTGAAATTTATCACATATTTGGAATTCGAATCTAATACCTTACAATTTTATAAATGATATTAAAACTACTAGACTAAGTTGATAAAAAAACAATTGAATTGAGGTTATTATCAATGATTATATTCAAATCTATGATACCAAATACAATCAATAAATGCTAATTTTTAGGTCTAGGAACACCACATTAAGCTAATCCACTTCTATGATAATAGCTGTATACTAATTAAATAATTAGCATCAATTTTCATTGGTAATCACATAATAAATATGCATTAAACACAAGTTTAAATAGCTACTAAACATCTTAATCATCAATTTTCATTTGTTAAGAATACAAATCATTTATAAGATTCATTCAATCATTTCATCAAACACATTAGAGAGATTAAATGGTCTAACCTAGGCTAATCAAGCATTAAGAATATCAAATAAGCAAGGATCATTGTAAATCTAAGCAATGAACATCATAAATCACTACACAATCACCTTTATATATCTAACTCAAAAGCTCAAAAAAAACTATTCATTAATCTACATGATAACAAAAATACCCATAATGATAATGTGTATAATCAACATAGAGACATGAGATTAACAAGAAAAGCAAGAAAAATTCCAAAATTATTGCATAAAACTTGAGAAATCTCAAAAGAGATTTTAAGTTTTACAATAAGCCAAAAGATTCTTAACTAATTAGGTCTGGAACATATATACATGTCTTTAGCAAATAAACTGGGTTGGTCCAACAAATATGGATCAACCCATAAAAAATGGTAAAAAGTCAAGCTGGTCAACGTAAAACCATTGGAGACATTTTCCTCGTGGCAGTTTGTTCTTGGCCGCTGGAACATGACCGCTAGATGCATCGGTCTTTTTCTCAATTGTTTTAGAACACCTTCTAGTGGGACGCGCAAACCACTAGGTTGAACCCCTAAAGACATAAACACTTGGCTGCTGATATAGGCCGATGTGACCACTAATTCATGCTTAAATATTGCGGCCTCCTCCTGACCACTGCGTGTACCCGTCGTGAGCATGATGTGCTTTCATGGCCTAGTGGTCGTGATGTAGCTGCTGCTTTAGGCCGTTAGATGACTTCTTGTTCTTCCTTCTTGTTTTACATTCTTTTTTTACGCAATATTTGTGTTTCTGAATTTTAAACCGTTCCAATAACCCACAATTTATTTATTTTTTTTAAAATAACCACTTTAAAACTTAATAAAAACAACTGCATACATATAAATTCCTAAAAGTGCTTAAATGCTTATTTGAATGGTTAAAACCATCAAAAACACAAGATATCATGTTCAATGTATGCCCATCCTTTAAAAGAAATATTTAAAAAGGAGAAATTAAAAATAATTGAAACAATGTAAACTTCTAATGAATATGGGTATGACAAGCACATGGACGATGATGAATCCGAAACAAATCATTCAAAGTTTAAATGAATGTATTGTTCCAATGTACATGCATATGTCTATACATGTACGTGTGAACAGAAACATTTGTATAGCTTAACAGTAACCCACAAACATATAAAGTACATATTCTTGGATCAGGGAGTCTTTTGTTTCAGCAGAATCATGTTCAATGTTTAGTGGAGTCAATAATTAATTGACAAGTTGACACTTGGCATTGGCAACCTCTTTAATAGTTATCATATATACATTCTTTTCACTTTATTAATCTAAATAACATGCCAAAATCAGCACTATACCAACTTCTATTTTCGTTTCTAAACACAAAATATGTGGAGTTCGACCACAATTCTAAACAAGAAAGTATATAGAAGCTTACTTTCGAGTAAATAACGTAACCGAAATCCTATACCAGACAATACAATTAGACCGCTGGATCCACGCAAATGGAATATAACAAAAAAAAGTTATACAGAGAAAATTGTCCACTCTTCGAGTTAAAGGACTGGAATTAAACTGTGCTCATAAATCTTAAATTTCTTTCGCTTTTTCTCCATTTGTCTAAACTAGATTTTTAAAGTTTTGTATATATTTTTTTATTAATTAATAATGATAAATTGCCAACTTAAAAAATTTAATTAAATTATTATCAATTTAAAATTATTTAGAATTTTGTTAATTAAAAAAATGATGTATTTATAATTTAATTTTAATTTGTCTTTTTATTATGTGTTTAGAAAATTAAAACATTTAGTGGATGGATGGTTGATTGTAGCTGTAAATGTTTTGTTATAAAAGTTTGTATGTAGCAAATATTGTAGCTGTGGTTATTTTAAAAGTAAAGTATGATTGGTAAATAGTTTTTATATGCTGTAGATTATTTATTTGAATGAGGAATTAAAATTTAGTATAAAATATAAATGTAATTAATGATTTATATGTTAGTTATATTATTTTTATTTAAAATTATATCTACCAATGGGATATTATTATGATATATATATATATATGATGTATTGGTTGAAATTTTAGGATGTAACTTTTATTTCTACTTTCAACAGCCTCTACATCCTTCACCAATTATGCACTTATTAATTTGAAATAGAATAAGTTACATTTAACAAAGATTAAATTAGTGAACTCATTTCGGCCAAGTTTCGAATTGCTGGTTACCGCAGCAGAAACGGAGATCCGGCTCTCGGTCCATTTAGTATAAAAGCCCACTCAAATAATAAGGCCCACTATCTTACGCTACGTAGTAGTATGACAATGCCTGCCGGTGTGTCTAGTGATCAATGATCCCCAAAACTTAGATTTCAACTTTCTCCTGTCCCGTCGACCTCACCGAGAAGCTTCCCTGCGACAGTCACAAGATACCGAGAAGGGTTTCACCCGACGAGAACGTTAGCCTCTAAACTATCTGCCCGGTTCACGGTTTATAATTTATGAGAGTAGAACAGAGTTAGACTAGAGGAGTTTTGCGTCACCTTTTAAAGCTGGAGTTTCTTTTTCGGCTTGTGCAAAAAAGTTCTTGGCTTTGTGTGCTACCTCGGCTTCGAGAACTGCCTCCAGCATTAAATCAGATCCTCTTGCACTCTCTGCAACCAAATGAATTAGGATAAAGTTCCAGTCTTTGTTTTTACTCACCTAAGGCGGCGAAATGGTAGCCTCTCAGCTATAAAACTATGGTCCAAAACATTTGGAAAGAAAAGACGCAATGAAGAGTCAGATATTCCTTATACCTTTGCGATGAGGAAGTAACTTTGCCATCTCAGCTGAAACTGGAAGAACAGGTGAAAGACCTAAATCACTATTTAGAGTCTGAGTTTTGCCACTGACCGTCTCAGATAATCGTTCAAATGCTGTGGCTTGGACGTGCAGGTTAACTGACGCGGACGACGAACCACTAAATTCTTGAGCCTTTATAGACATAATAACACGAGTAGAGTGTGAATGACACAATTATATAAAAGAAATGAGAAAACAAATGGTTCAAGAAGGATAGTAACATTAAAAAAAAACAAAAAAGACCTTTGTCCAATGATCTGCAACCTTCTGTCTTTCTTCAACACTGACTGGTGTAAAATTCCCTAAAAACGACAGAAACCATATAAGCAACAACCACAAGAACAAGCAGGAAAAAGTAGCCAGTGGGTTAATACCATTGGTGGTTGTATTAGATTCTTGAGATTGGTTGTCCACTCTTCGAGTCAAAGGACTGGAATTAAACAAAGAGAAACTTGCTCCATGGCTAATAGCATCAACCTGTGCTCGCAAATCTTGAACTTCTTTCGAAATCTGAACAAAGTTATATGACAGTAAGGAAGATACACAAGAGTAATGCTTACATAACACATACTAATATAGCTACCATTCTACATACAACCCTCAAATCTCTCTAAACAAGTCCCTTTTGATTCAAGAAAAAAACTTGAGATCAAGCAATATTGAATTGAAAAAAAAATCAAGAACAGAGAAAAAAGGAACCTCCTGCATTTGAGGTTGTTTCATGACACCGTCTATGTGACCACGAGCCATTTGGATGTAACCAATCGCTCTTCCGAATAATCTTCCTCCTGCTCTAGCAATAATCGGAAGATCCTTTGGCCCTGAAACATTGAATACTCAATGAGTCAAATGATCTCCATTTCACATTCTATCTTCCAAATTAAGTTTCGAAACTTTTTGATTTAACACTCAAATCAATACGGAAACAGTCGAGTAAAGAACCAGACGAATTTGGCTGAAGAACACCTAAGATCGAGAACGATTTACAAGAGATGGAACAGACTAACCTACAACAGCAGCAGTTGCGCCGATGATGAGTAGAATCTCACCGTAAGAAAGCCCAAGCATTGCTTCCTTCTCCGTCGTCCGATCGTCGGTTTCTTCCGTTCTTCTCGCCGTCTTCGGTGAAGGAGAAATCTTCTCGATTAACCATTACAAGGCCGGAATATAACTTTTTTTTTTTTGAACACAGGCCGGAATATAACTTATTGGGCTTGGGTAGTTAAACCCATTTATTTATATTTGAAAGAGCTAATATTAAAAATCTATAAATATTATAAAATAATAAATTTTGTAGTTTAAATATATATTATTAACAATTTTTAATTAATAATTTTATAAATTTATACATATATAACTAAAATAATATACTAAATATAATTTAAATATAGTTTATTTTAAATTATTATAAAACTCATATCTATCTTTATTCATTATGTTAATATTTTCAGGGTTGTTATATTTATCTGCATCCAAAATTTGTAAAAAAAATTATATTAATTATTTAATTATATATAAATAAATTATTAAATCTTTTTTAATTTCATCTTTGTTATTAACATTGATTACACATACTAAACCCATAATTTTTCATAAATTTCAAACGTATATGTATAATTGTCATATATATAACCTAATATATACGTAAATATTTATTTTGTTTCGATATTCAAAACTACTAATTATAATTTTAATATTTGTAATTCATTTATTTTTACTGTAACATTATTTGATTTTTTAGATAATTGTAACTTAAAAAGTATTTTATTTAAACTAATATTTATTATTTACCGTTTAATTAAGATTAATTTATAAATGTTCATCAGTACTATATGTTTTTAAATTTTTTAATTCGGTATTATATTTTGCGTTTATGGGAGAAGAACGAATCTACTTCTCGTGGACAGTCTCCTTGTTTTTTATTTTTCGCCGGCCGTAGCGATTCTAGAAACTCCGGTGAATTCCTTTTGCCAGTTCCGATCAAAGTTTTCGGTTTTCGTTCTGTCAGATTTTCCTTGACTTTCCCGAGAAACCAAACAGTTTTCTCTCCTTTACTTTATTCGGGCGAAAACTGAATAAAAACCTTACCGAAGTTAGATCCATGAATATGGGTTGAGAATTCGCAATCAGTAATCGAAGATCTAGCTATGGATTTTCTAGAACTAGAAGCGATCGAGGGTTTACGCTGGTCATGGAACTCATGGCCAACCACAAAATCCGATTGCAAATCTCTCGTTGTTCCTTTAAGCATCATGTATACTCCATTGATGCAGTTCTCTGAGCTTTCCACTCGAGTGGTACAACTAGCACAACTAGATATCCAGTTGTACTCGAGTACAACTAGTATAACTGGATATTCGAATTATTCCCAGTTATACTACACATCTGAGACTCGAACCCGAATTATTTGGGTCGCGCGAGCACGTCATACCATCTGCGCTAGCGTGTTTTCGTTGGTATCATTTACAATCATAAATATATAATCTGTTATAAGGATAAAATAGTAACTTTGTCCATTTAAATATTGATCATGACATTTGAGACATTGTTTCCTCAGATTATAGCATTTGAGACATTGTTCCCCTTGCGGCGCAGTGTTGAACCCTTACGCTCGTGTCGATTACCAATCTCGAATCTGGGCTTGCCCCTTCTGCTTGCACAAAAACCCTTTCCCTCGATCTTACGCCGGAATCACCAGAAACCAATCATTCGGCGGAGCTTTTCCCTACTTACAGTGCCGTCGAATACTCTCCGCCGCGTAAATCAGCCTCCACCACAGCTCCGACAGTTGCTTCAACCGTGAGTTGGAGCAATGGGATTGGTCAAGGGCTACAACCATCGCGATCGATGTCTTCTACTACATCTTTCTCGTCTCTGACTTCAACCGTTGGAGGAACTGGTGGTGTTAACTACGGCGAGCTTGGACATGCGTTCGTGTTTATGTTTTATGCGTCTATCGCGGAGGATGAGTTTTTGTTCTCCATGACGAACGAGAGCTTCCTCCAGAGCAGGTAATACCTTGATTTGGGACTCTGGTTAACGTAATGCTTCTTTCTTACACAAATGGTGGAATTTGATTTAGTTAGATACTATAGAAGGATGAAGATGACTGAATCAGTTCCTTTCTTTCGAGATGATTGTGTTCTTATCTTCTGATTGGTGTTTAAATCACATAGTCTGAAGATTAGAAGTCTGTTGAATTGTTTGTTGAGTAGTTGTTTGCTGGTGTGATTTGTAGCTCTTTGTGTGTGAACAAGTACTCTTTATAGGCTTCTTATTGTTATTCTTGAGCTCGAAATCTACTGTCTTCTTGTGTTTCATGTTGATTGATTGTTGTAAATGGAATGTTTCTGCTTTGGTAGTGTTTCCTTCTGTGTTGAATTTGACAAAATTTATTTCTTTTCCATGGAATTTTTTGTTTTATCAGATACAACAATTTCTCGGACTTAGGTACTCGAAGCAGCTACATCATGGAAAGATGTCAGCGATTTGGAAGCAGAGTTTCTTGCTTCCATTGGCGGAATGTGAGTTTAACTTAACATCTGCGTTTAAAGAAATGGTTCTGTTGGTTAATGTCAAACCAGGTCATCATCCTCATAGGTCAACCGGTGCTGCGATCTCAACAGCATTGGCACTGCTTGAAGGGTGTTCTGTAACCACAGGCGTTCGGATTATGGTTTTCACCTCAGGGCCTGCAACAAGAGGCCCTGGAATCATCGTGGACTCGGATTTAAGCCATTCCATTAGAACCCACAGAGATATTATCACTGGTCAAGTGCCTTATTACGACAAATCTTGCGGGTTTTACAAGAAACTAGCAAAGAGGCTCTGTGATTCGTTTGCTCTCTTGACTAGGGTGGAGAAGCGGAACTGAGGTACGCAGTGGAAATGTCTGGTGGATTTCTCTTACTTGAAGAGACATTTGAATCCGAGCAATTCTAAAAATGTCTCAAGACATATATTTAGCCGCGACGCAGATGGGAACTTGAATATGTGCTTTGATGTTTCTATAGAAGTTGTGACGACTAAAGATATGAGAATCTGCGGGGCGCTTGGTCCGGTTGTGTCGCTTCGAAGGAAGAATGATATAGTGAGCGAAACAGAGATCGGTGAAAGAGGAACATATATATGGAAAACGAGCACTGTCACTAATAAGACATGTGTTTCGTTCTTCTTTCATGTGAGCAACCAACAGAGTCGAAACCGAAACCTGGTTCAGCGTTCTTCATTCAGTTCATTACTCGGTATCGTTATGGCAATGGAGGATTGAGGAAGAGGGTTACCACTGTTGCTAGAAGATGGGTTGCTGGGAAATCGCCGGAAATCTCATTTGGTTTCGATCAAGAAACAGCTGCTTCGGTAATGGTGCGGCTTGCGATAAACCGAGCAGAGGATTGTTACGCTAGATACGTTATTAGATGGTTAGATCATACTAATGGTTCCGATATCGTCCTCACTGATGATTTGTGTCTTCAAGATTTCCTGCATGTCCATGATTTGCAATCTCTGGCTGTCCAAAAGTGACAAGAATAGTCAATCAGCAAACTGGTTTATTGGTTCGATTTTGGATTGGTATGGGTAACAGTTTTGACACATTGGAATTTGAAGTGTATGATTTGGTTTTGATTAGATTTGTTATAGATAAAAACGGTTTTGATCTTGTGAAACAAATTGTGCAATATCCAACGAACCGGGTAAACTGATTTTTAATTTTCTCAAGAATGTCTACTAAACGCAAAAATCCCCACATTCAGATGAATCTACCAAAAGCAAAAGCTCATAATCCGCTGTGATCTCCACGAGGGCCGCCATTTTCACCGACGACGTTAAAAAGCATTGCTCCGTAAGGAGATTCCAGATCATGCCTCACGCGATCGTTCATTCCTCTAACCGCAGCGTGGAAGATCACGAGCAAAACGCCGAATCCGACGGTTGTAAGCGCTCTGAGCCAGACTCCGGTGATGACAAGCGAAGCGATCGTAAGACCTGTGAGAAACGCCGTGAGGACGCCGTCGTTAACAGAGAAACCGAAGATGTCGAGTGGTTCCTCGCGCGCGAAGTATAGGAAGTACCAAGTTAGACCGACGGCGATGAAAGCGAGAATCGCGATCGGGCGTGTGATTAGGGCAAAGGCTAAGAGAAAGTAGATGATGATACTGTAGTTGATTCGGAAATGTGTGAGGTTCTGCGTCACGCGTGTGGTAGCGTCGGCGATGGAGAAAGGAAAGCTTAAAGCGGACAGATCTAAAAATTCACCCCAAGGACGAGCGACATCGGCGATAGACTGAGCGGTTTCTTTGACGCCGGAGATTACTTGGTTCGCCATTGTTGATCTTCGATTACAATAACTTCTGAAACCCTAAGATTCTTTTGAGTGCGAGAGCTTTGTGAACAAGGAGGAGGAAGCAAGTCAAACTGATTCATCATCGAAGACTTTACAACGGTAAAAGGCCCAAGCCCATATAAAAAGCCCATTATATCATTAGCGTTGCAGTTACCCGGCGATCATCATTCGAAGAAAGAGCAATAAAGCTGTTGCTGAGAGAAATGAAGAACACTCTCCAACGTCGGACTTGCGGCTTACTGATTCAGTATCAAATAATAATTTTGTCACTTTCTTATCAAAGCTCCTCAAGTTAATATAATATCATCTGATCAGATAAATTATTGATTAAAAACAAGCTCAAACCATATCAAAACTATACAACACAAAGAAGAAAAAATCATAAAATGTGATTATTAGGCATAAAGTATTCATTAAAATTAATCAAAACGACATTGTCTACAAAAACAAAAGGAAGGTTAAAAAAGAGGAGATATAACAAAAAAACACTTGCTATTTTTATCAGTTATTTTTTTTGTCTCTATTTTACTGGGTTTGAACACATTTGTTTGTGGATATAGACCGGTTATCGGTTTATGCCATAGAAGCAGTTGTTTACTTAATTTAAGACTGATGTTTTATTGCAATGCTGAAATATTTTGCGAAATTTTGCTAAATAAATTATATATTGAAAAGTTATAACAAATATCATGTTAAACCAATTAGCTATTATCCAATTAAGGCATCAGAATTCTAAATTATTATCAAATAAGAGATATAAAAATAACAAAATTAAAAAAAGTTTTTTAACTATTTTTTGTCAGTATAATATATTAGTTAATATCCTATTTAAAAAATTAAAAATATTGAAAAATAATTACCTTTGATTAGAAATTATTGAAAAAGTGATTAATACATTCATTTAATTTTGTAATTTTCTATTGCTATAGATTACAATCACAAAATCTTTCTTCTCACTCGTCTCTCATCTATTTTCTTCTTGTCAAACCCTAGATGCCATTGTTGATTGCTCTCCTAGTGGTGGTTTGGCGCATTTCACCGCCACCAGGAGAGGTTCCTCCTTACTTCCTTTCTTTTTTATTTTTAGACGATTTTTTCTGGTAACTTTCATCCCTAAAACATAAACCCAACAAGAGGTGGTGGTCTTCTTAAAATTGGCATCTTGGTGGAGCTTCGGTGGCTTGGTGGTGGTGGCTCGATGGTGGAGTCGAAGATGGCTTTCACTGATCCAGATCTGAAGAGAATAGGATATAGGGTGCGGATTCGCTATCTCTCCCGCCTTTGGTGCTCTACCACTTTTCCAGTGTTTTTTTTCAACTGTGGAGGTTTGGGAACTCTAGTCCTTCCTTCTTGTGGAGGCAGTTTCAAGTGTTGCGGGTTACAGACGTTGCATTTTGGTCCAAGCTTTACAGGCTTTGGATTCCAACGAGGGATTCTCGGAAGAGGTTCTGACTTAAGTTCCTGCGAATGATACGACGACATACATGTGGTTTTCGTTGGTTACGTCCTTGAGGATCCAGATCCGAAAAAGACAGGATTTGGTGATCAAGCGTAACCGCGGTAATTTTTCAGTGTTTGTTGTTGTTGTCAGGATCTTACAGTTGCTGGTTTGTACTCTTGGGATAATTGTGGATCTGACTATTGTCTTTTGGAGAGCCATTTTTATTTTGTTTTTGTAGTGTCCGAATGCGAGTCAATTGAGTCAGTCTAAAACTAGTCTTTGGTGAAGTTTTGAATATGTAATTCCCAGACATAACTGATGTAGCTCTTGTGGCATTGTTTAAAGCTTTTATAAGCTTCGACATCATGAATGAAGTATGATATTTGTGTTTTAAAAAATTACAATTACAAAATAGGAAATAAAATGATAAAATCATTAATGCAATAGATATAAGAATTACTAGAGCTATAAAGATTGTTGTTGCAGGACAAAAATCTGCAGATACATATAAAGAAGCAATGGAAGTAGTCATAAAGTCCAATTGCTCATAAGAGTCATCGATGGGAATACACTAACAAGCATCAACATGAGGGACGATAGCTGGATCACGTACTTTATGACTATTACCATTCTTTCTTTGTATGCATTTGCATATCTTTGTCCTGCAACAATATTTTTAACAGCTCTAATAATTTTTGTATCTATTGCATTAATTACTTTGCATTCCACCTTATATATATAAGTATTATATACATTGTTTTCATTATTAATCATATGAAGTTAATATTTTTTATTTTTTATTATAATATTATTTTTTATATATTAGATAATAATATATATTGTTAATTTATTACTTAACTGTTATGCTACTTAATTAGTCATAAAATATTTTATAAACACATTCATTTCCAATACACCAATTGTATAGATCACTTAATAACATTTAAAATGCAACTATACATTTTTCACAAAATTTCTGCATTCCTTCCATGTTTATACCAGTCAAATCCTAGTGAAAACTATCCAAACCCTTTGATTTTGAGCAAATTTAGTCAGAAATCCAATCAACTGTGCATAGCTGATGATATCGCAGCTATAAATGCTTAAACAAGCAAGAAAGGCTACATCAATCATGTCTGTGAATTACATACTTAAAACATCTATAAAGACTAGTTTTAATCTAACCAAATTGATTCTCATTCGGACACTACAAAAACAAAATAAAATAAAAAGACTCTCCTGAAACCAAGTTTACCACGAAACAAACAGAGTCAGCATGGACCAGGAGACAGGAGTCCCGAAGACAGAACCCGACTCTTTAGAGCCGACGCCACTGCCGTCACCAGGAACCGCCCATCTGAGATTGGACTAAGAATGCTGCTCCCCACATCAAAGGAAGCCAAAATTTGCTGGTCGCCACAGACGGAGAAGCAAGAAAAATCCAAAATCGGAATAAATCGAAGACACCAGACCCTAGCGAGGAAGCGTCGTTACCACAGCCACCATCATCACCCCAAAGGGAACCGGCCACCTAATTAACCGAGAGCTGAGTCTTTTCATGCTCATGTTACTGAAGACAATCTTCTCTTTGAGCTCCTTACAGAGCCACCCACGTCCTCAAATAGGTGACCTTACTCAATAGCCTAAGAGAATCAAGCCTCCAAATCTCTTTTCGATACACCTACATCTGTCTCCGCCTGAAATCACTAGTACACTGTCGGAAAATCGTGAAAAAGTCGCAGGAGAGAACTTGGACAAGGAAAACGCCGGAGAAAATGTATGAGGAGCTTCACCCAATCCTGCTCTACCACCTATCCACCGTAAAAAAAAACACTGCCAGTTTAACAAGAAAGTCCATATCTGTAAAAATTTGGATCCACCATCAATCACCAAAATGGAGACTGAAAAAAAACAGAGGTTTAAAGCGCTCAGCAAAAAAAAAGAAAAAAAAAAAGCCCTCTCCGGCAAGAATAGCGACTGCCGGAGAAGTGTAGGTGTAGAATGAGTTAAGGTTTCTGAGCAAAGAAAAGGGAGAAGAAAGAGAACGATTGTCTAGCTGCCTAACCCATCTAAATGATCAATAAATATTATTTTTTATTCTTAAAATGAAAAACAAAATATATTAACATATGAATACTATGTTAAAGACAAATTTTTGATTTATCTCCAATTAAGTAGTTAGACATTAGATCTAAAGTGTGATTAGCGTCTGACAAATTATTGAACATGGACCAAAAGTTTTTACTCTCTCATTCATCAACCAACTAAAAAAAAAAAAGATACATGTGTCGACGTAAAACCTACTGAATAAATAAATACACAAGTTGCCCCAAAACAAGTATTATCTGTTTAACAGTTATCCTAAAAGCCTAACATTTTTCTCTGTTGAATTTTTCGACCAAGTTCCTCTGCCGACGGGATACTGTCACCGCCGCTCCTTCCGACACTTTTCCCGGCGCTCTGCCACCATGCCTTTAACTCCTCCTGCTCAGGTAAGCAATACCAAACATTCAGAAATGAAAACTTATAATCATACAAAAACAACAAATTAAACTCTTCACAACAAATTCTGACCACAAAATAAAACGCCTAACAACATTCAGAGATATTTGTTTATGCAAATTCCAAAACTTTTTAACTAAATTGGGGACAATATTTATAACCAACAATTGTATGATTAATTTACCTCAAGAAAGTCGTGGTTTGAGATAAACTGAGACTCAACAAAGCAAGTCATCCCTCCAACCTTAACCGAAATTGAGGTGTTCACTGAATGTTTCCTTGAGCTTTGTCCTTCTGTGGCACATTGGATATGTAGTTAAAACCAACACTGAGTCACAGAGATTCGAAAAACATGCGATTTCGAGTAATGATTTTGCAAATACCTTCTATGCGAGCGACGTGATACCCGGTTCCTCCAAGCCCTTCTTCCCATTTTCCGAGCCTTAACCGCAAGAAGAACCCTTCAAGACCCAATACAGACTTCTTGGTGTTTATCCATCTGAGATGAAAAGTCAAAATGATATTGAAGCATTCACTATGTGACAGGAGAAACAGTCTTTTAAATATGAACTGAATCTTACTTGAGAACGTCTGTGCGTGTCAAGCGAAGCACTTGAACAGCGTCAAAGACCGCCAATGGTACGTCTGTGAAACCGCTGAAAGGCAGTTTCGTGCCAGAGGTAGAAGCTAAAGCGCGCTTCACCGCTCTATCTTCAGCTCCTGTATTGTACAGTGGAGCATTCGGGCATGTTGCAGCCCAGTGACTTAGCTGAAAACATCTAATGCATATACTTGAAGCTTCCTCTCTTCCGTTCCTAGCACTTATGTTCTGTACTAGATCTCTGAGCTCAGTGTCAGTTAGTTCCAAACAATTCTGTAAACGATGACCCTTTTTACCGCAGTAGAAACATATTACATTCGTCTGTCCCTCATCTGCTTTCTCTGCTAGAGAACCTGAGGGCATCATGTGTTTCATTGCTTCTAATCTTTTTGCATACAAAGTAGCCATTGCTTCCGAAGACTCTATTCTCAGAGAAGAAACTATGGGAAGAATAGCGTTCTGCGAATCACGGGTTCTAACCGCGTTTGAGGATGAATCATTGGCCTCTTTAGCCAGTTCATTAGTGATTCTCCTATGAAGATCTTTTTTCTGAGGGAAAGAACTTTTAGAAGAAAACCGGCTTATCCACAAACTTTCAAGACCAGAGTTTCTGTTGGTTAAACATTGAGTAACCTTTTCATCAGCTTCACCACATGTCTTTTGCTCTTCACTCGGCTTTGACTTACTTTGAAGACCAGAGTTGTTGTTGGTTAAACATTGAGTCACCTTTTCATCAGCTTCGTTACATGTCTTTTGCTCTTCACTCGGCTTAGACTTACTAGGAGACAACGAAGAGATGTTTGGCTCTTTGTCCTTGTGTTTGTTCCCAGAAGATAATGTTTCACTTGTCTGCTTAAATACAACTTTTCCAGATGAAATGTTGGGTTCAGCCACTGGACCAACCTCATTGCCAGATGAAGACAAGTGATCCCCTTTGGTATTGAGACATTGTTCAGGAATCCATGGAAGTTCCTGCAAAGAAGCCACATTAGCATCATTCGAAGAATCCATCTCGAAGGCATCTTGACCTCTTTTCTTCGGACAATATATAGACTTGAAAAAAGACTGGAAACCGGTGTTTCTGCATCTGCTATTTTCCTTCAGGCAGCATGGACTCAATTGTTGTTGATCAACGATCGCATCGACTTGACCATTAGCAGCTGAAGTGGTAGTAAGAGCTACAAAAGGAGTATTGGCTTCCTCATTACCTTTCCAGATTCCTTTTGTCATGTTTGATATCCAATTCATGAATGAACTATCTTGCTTGAGTTTTGAAGCTGACCCCAAACATTCTTGACTTAGCGTCTTGAGCCGTTTGCTTCCGAGAATCAGCTGCTGCTCAAAGTCTGGTCTTTTCTTTCCCCTTAAGAGCAAACCAGCACTGTTACAACTTTCTAAACTCCCGAAACTCTCTTCTTCATCATCCTCATTACTTCTTCCATCAAAGTTTACATCAGATAAAGCTTTCTCTTTCCCTTTTGCTTTGGCACGACGCTCGTAGAAACCACTGGGCCCAGTCTTTTCGGAATCATCCGGCAAGCATTCCCCTTTGCTCTCACATGCCACCAGAGCCTTACTACCTGCAACAGCAAGAGTTGCGAGGTCGTTCTCATCCGTTGCTTCTAAAGGTTCAGCATCAAGAGCTCTATAGTCCCCAAGGTTAGTTGTTTCTTCTTGAGATCCAGCTCTTTCCAATCTCAACTGTTCATTTGCCAACAAAGCTTCGGTTTCTCCTCCAATACCTCTTGGACTACCTACTCGATTGAAACAACCATAAGAGACAAGAAAAAAACTTAAATTCATAGTTCTCATTAATGGAAGCTGATAAGACAAATTAACTTCATATAATCTTTTTCACCTAAAGATCTTTCGGAACTTCCTACTCTTGTCTCTGCTTCCTCGGTATCATCATTGGTTTCAACCTTATCCTCATCCATATCTTCTCTTTCAGGTTTCATATCCTCATCAGAACCAGCAACCCCTGAAAACACACAAGAACTCTCATTAATCTTAAGGTCTCAAAGAAGACAATTCCACAAACTCAAGAAAACCTGACAACTTAGCAACCTGACAATGGTCTATTCATTTCATTACACGCTTGGTTCCCTTCATCATCAGTTCTAACGAGATCTACACGGAAGCCGGCTTCTTCATCTTCATCTTGTTCGATACTTAAGCTTTTGGAAAGAGACTCCATGTTGTTGGTTTGTCCTACTCCTATATCATCAAAGAAATTAGGAGAGAGTAATTTCCCTTTTCCCGTGAAACTGAAATCTGCACATCTTAGGCTTAGACCGTTGCGAGGAGACCACACTAACTCTGATAAAGCATCCACCGAAGCAAACTTCATTCTTGCTTCTGCATTTGCACTACGACTCGAAGACGAACCTCTTAGCTCTTTACTTTGCTTATCTCCATCACCCATATCTCCTGCAACCAACCACCCTGAGACATAATTTGAACCATAATCCATAAAAAAATGACCTCAACGACGAAATATCTAATCTCACTTAGCTTACAAAACAAGAAACTTTAGTAACCAAGACGTAAAAACTCGATCAAAATTAGACAAAATTTTAGTAACAGTAGAGAGAGAAAAAAACAGTAAATCAGTAGACCTAGATTTATTCCCTGAGATCATAAGATTGATAACCCATAGCACAGCTTAGAGAAGCTAATCTGAAATTCGGAGATTATGATTAAAAAAAAAAAAGTTCTTGAAACGATGCACATGGCGAATCAAGCAAATGATAACCTCTAACTCAAGCAATCTTTCATAAAATTCAATTTCTGAAACCCTAAACCCAGAAACCCAGAGAAAGAGATTCAAAACCCAAAAAAAAATCAAAAGCATAAAAATTTCAGAGAGTTATACCAATTAGAAAACATAAAAAAGAAGCTACTATGAACCCCAAGTTACCTCCATCGATGAATCAGTTTTCTACTTCCAGCGAATTCTCCACTTATAAAAGAGAAAAAATGAGAAAGTGAAAGAGAGAGAGAGAGAGAGAGAGAGAGAGAGAGAGAGAGAGAGAGAGAGAGAGAGAAGACGAAGACGACAGCGCCAAGCGGCTATGGCTAACGATGTGATTTGAATCTTTGCTTCAAAAGTTTTTTAGTTTAGTTGCATTTTTGATATAAAGCCTCCAGACCGCCACGTGTACGCATTCTTCTCCATACATTTCACATTTCCTAACTCAAAAAAAAAAAGGTCGTCTAATTTTCTGATTCCGGCTATAACATATTTATAACTTAGCGACTATAATAAAAAGATAAAAAAAAAAATAGATTTGTTGTATTTTCTCATTGTAATATTTTATTAACTGTTTCCTCTTCGAAGATTTCTTTTTCTTCTTTATTGCCCTAATATCTCTTTAAGCGCATACAAAAAAAAACAATATGAAAAATCACATATATATATGATTGATTTTTGATAAACAAAAAAAGGCATGATGAGTTCTGTCCTCTTCCGCTGTCAAGTTCTTGTTTGCTTCTGTAACTGTACGGCTGCATTGAAGTTTACTCAGCTTTGAAAAACAAAGTATATATTATGTAGATTCCATAAAAATAAAACAAGTAGTCCATTGTTAATAGTCTAACATTGATGTACACATGCATATATGAATCTTAAGTAGCTATAGTTTTTTTTTTGGAACTGAACAACTCGTATTGTATGATGCATGTAGTGTATGTACGTTATTTATGTTCACTCCTCTTTTAGATAATATAAATGGACACATTAATTCTGTTTGTTTTTTTTTTCAATTCCATTCTTTTTTCAGTTTTTCAATCTCATTTTTGGACTATCTATCTAAGATATTGTACCAGATTCCTAATTTTGGGCTAGTTTGAGATATGTATATTGAAATACTTTTGACTATATTTTTGAACGATGTATTTGACTCCTTCATATGGATATTTACGAGCTTTCATATTTGAGTATGGACAATATGGAAAAGGTACGAACGGAATTCAGTTATAATGGGTTTATAATTTTGTTGGTATATTAGGTCACGTGTAAATAGTCATTTTACAAAAATAGATACTGAAACTCATTGACCAGGATATTCATTTTGACAATAGTTGATAGAATGTAAAAATAAAATAAACCTTGTATACTTTTTGGTTTTCTTTGGATTTTTGATATTTATCTAATAGAAAACTCATATTTGGAGGAAGAATTTTGAAATTGAATTGTTCTTGAGCACTTTATTTGACTACTTGATCAAACTTTTGGTATATAATGTATTGAATCTGCATGACTTAAAATCTTTTGCTATTTTTGCTCGGTGATGTATCAAAAACAATTCAGATGTTATTTTATTGTTTATTATTATTATTATATTTTTTTATTAAAAAATATAAAATTTGAAATTTTAAAATATTAAAGTCTAAAACCGGGAGCGAATCCAAATTATCTATGGATATGTGGTTTTCCACGGATATCCAGAATTCTTGAATTCATATGAAACGATTGATCCAACATATGTGGATCCGGATACTCAAATTTTTTTTGATATCAAATCCGGTTCTAGACCTACTGATTCACAACTATTAAAAGATTTTGTGATTAATGATTTGAGTTTATCTCATATGAATTAAATAATTACCATGATGTTTTGGATAGTTTCTGGTTTTAACACTTTTTATTATTTGAACATAATTAAAAAATACAAAATAAATGAAAGCAAATCGTTTCTTTAAATCATAAACAAAGAATATAACTAAATGAATTTGTTATAAATATTCTAAAAGTCGAAACAAAATTGAAAAATGAATAAAAAGAGAAAAAGTTAAATAATTATTTATGGTTTATTTTTTATGCTAGAGAAAAAGATATACATAATAAAAAATTATGAAACAAACAAAAGCAAAATTTTAATGGATTTTTCGATTTTAATTAAGGAAAAAAATACAAAAACAAAATTGAAATGAAATGGAAAAAATAAAATAGATGGGGATATGATCTTTTAACTCTGATACAAGTAAATAGTGGCACAAAGCGTATATGACTTCGGATAAACAGTTTTTCAAGTGTCATATTGATAGAAAGATGATGGTGGATAGAAGAGCACTACAAAAACTGTGGTCTTTGATAAAATTCAAAGTTTTAGCTTGGAGGTATTGGTCTCAACAAAGCTAGAAAAAAAGAAAAAAAAAATTGTATTATGAGAATAGATGAATATTTTGTAGGCTCAGTTACAAGACATTCATAGTAAAATATATATAAGAGAAATTTATGTGTAATTTAGATAAAACAGTGAGATAGATCAACTATATCAAATTATGGTATTTTGTCACCAATTTAGCCATTAGACTTTAATGGGGAGTTTGATTCCTGTTAGCTAAAGACGATTTTGGATTTGTGAGTGTTGAGGATATGTTGGTGCATCTTCTTCAATGAATGGTGGATTAATGAATTCCAACATACAATCAGTCTTGCTAATTAATATATATTTAACCAACTCGAATATAACAAAATTCTTTAACATTGGCAAATTTTCCACTGAGTCGATTTATTTAAGTGCTGGTTTAATAAACTCATCACATATCAAGACATTACAAAGTAACTCTTATCTATTATGCTTCCCGATAAAGATTGGAACTTCAAAAGTCAATGTTATTTTTGTGGGTGAGTTCAATTAATCAACTAGTTTTTTGAGAAACAAAATTTTCTGTGCTACCGTTATTCACTACTATCAAATTACACATTTTGTAATGAACAAAAGAATGCGTTCTCAACAGATTTTTACAATGCCTATATTCCTTAGATGGTAACAAGATTCTTTGAAGCACAATCTTTATCATGTCATTTGAGTCTTTCTTAGCAAACTCAACCGATATATATATTCATCTTCATTCTCAAGTTGCTCCATTATTTCCTCTGAAAAAACGATAGTTCTTCTATCCGCACAAACATTCGATTTGTTACCTTTTCTACTGAAATGAATGTTGGAACAATATATTAATAAGCATGTGGACTTATAATATATAGTTAAAATGTGAATGAGAATTTGCTTAGGGGAGGTCAAAGATTTTGCGTAATTTACAAATTTTGGTATTAAAAACCAAATAAATTTGGCCATTAAATCTATTTGACCACCAAGCTATTCTTCTCCTATAAATACCAAACTAGCTAGAAGGAAATAGACATCCCTTCATTCTAAAAACAAGAAAACACCATTAGACACATTTTAGATATTCTTTGAAAAGTTTCTAAATGTTGAAGCTCTCTTGAAATATCTTCTTGGTTGTTGGTTGATAGAGGTTTATTTATCTCCACGAGTTTCACCTGAGATGTTGCTTCTTGTAGTATAAGCGGGATTGATCCTCAGGGAAGGTCTATAACACAATAGATTGTATGAATTCTATTCTAAGCTAAGCGATTTAATGATTTGGTGAGAACGAATTAATAGATGTCGTAACTAAATTGGAATAAAACAAATTCAGTAATTAATGAATAATGAACAGGAAATAAATCAATTAAGGAAGGATAATTCAACCATAGATTAGGTTTTAGAATGAACAGAGGTGAGATCAAGACATGAATTCAAATCCTAATTGTGCAGGTTTCAATCCTAAACAATAAGTATATGAACAGATTAATACATTCCCATGTAAAAACCCCTATGCTTAGAACTAGATTTGATCAATTCCCATTGCAAACCCTAAAACTAACATGCATTTGGCATCTATCTCATTGACTATCAAACGACCTAGACAACTACTTCCGCAGGCTAGAATCATAAGATTCACTAATTAGATTATTCTATGGATCCACTATTCCTCTCCCAAGGTGTGAATTCGATAAATCTTAAATTAACTCTTCCGAAATCAACTTAGCAGTAAACTCATCTAATAGTGATAGATTGCACAATCTTAGACTTAAACATCATCTCATGATCTCAATCCCTCTATTCATCTATTCCTATCCATGGCTGAATTTAAGAATCTACTCAGACATAACAGAGATCTCA